>JBBDGP010003779.1:2500-222793 GCA_037952835.1 Lithobates septentrionalis | reverse complement strand
TCTCTCTCTTCCCCCCGCTCTCTCTCTCTCCCCCCCCCGCGCTCTCTCTCTCCCCCCCCGCGCTCTCTCTCCCCCCCCCCCCGCCCCGCGCTCTCTCTCCCCCCCCGCGCTCTCTCTCTCCCCCCCCGCGCTCTCTCTCTCCCCCCCCGCGCTCTCTCTCTTCCCCCCCCCCGCGCTCTCTCTCTTCCCCCCCCCGCTCTCTCTCTTCCCCCCCCCCGCGCTCTCTCTTCCCCCCCCCCCGCGCTCTCTCTTCCCCCCCCCCCGCGCTCTCTCTTCCCCCCCCCGCGCTCTCTCTTCCCCCCCGCGCTCTCTCTTCCCCCCCCGCTCTCTCTCTTCCCCCCCGCTCTCTCTCTTCCCCCCCCGCGCTCTCTCTCTTCCCCCCCCCCGCGCTCTCTCTCTTCCCCCCCCCCCGCGCTCTCTCTCTTTCCCCCCCCCCGCGCTCTCTCTCTTCCCCCCCCCCGCGCTCTCTCTCTTCCCCCCCCCGCGCTCGCTCTCTTCCCCCCGCTCGCTCTCTCTCTCTCTCTCCTCTCTCTCTCGCTGACAGAATGACAGTCTGCCTTGTTTACATGATCGCGACTGCCGGACCTGCTGTCCAATCGTAGCGGGAGTGCAGCTCCAGTGGCACGCGCCCTCCCAGAGCCGTTGGAAGAGATTACGTGCACGTACGTGATTTTGCGCTATAGGGCTGCCCTGCTGCAGTATTTGTACGTGGGGCAGTCCTTAAGTGGTTAAAGTTGTGTTAAACCCAAAAGCAAACATTTATTATATTGCAGTTTACCAATTCCTAAATGTGATGGCTGTATTAGTTTCTTTTTTTAGGCTTTCTTTCTTCTATTTTCATCTGGTGATCTGTCATGTAAGTCTTTTGTGGCTTTCAAAAGAACCAGCTCTCTTGCATTTGTATCAATTACAGGGATGGGACAAACCATTCAACGCTGGCAGGGGTGCTTACAATGATCATTTCTATGTATTTATGTAAAACCTTTATCCCTAAGAAAATAAAACTGTTCACTGTAACTGCTTATAAAGTGTTCGCTGGAGATTGGCTTTAGTTACTCCCCTCCTCCTGGACTGACGATGCTGCTGTCCAAATGTGCCCCCTGTGCGCCTTCATCCAGAGTGAGGGGACTCTAATACAAGAGGTGTGTTACTGGCCAGATCATCAGGGGAAAACAGAGGGGAACAAAGCCTAAAAAAATAAAACTGATGCAGCCACCACATCTAATGATTGGTAAGCTGCAATATATTACATTTTTGGTTTTGGGTTTATTACCACTTTAAGCAAAGCTTTTTTTTTCAGTAAGAAAAATACTTGATACAAAAAAAGGAAATAAACTGAAAGGGGATTTAGTCATTCCATACACTATCCAAAGGATATCTAAAACAAAAAAAAAAATGTAAAATGCTGCAGATTTGTACTTTAGAATTGGTGGCTGCCCCTTAGTTTCCTTTTTAGGCTTTTTTGCTTTTACTTTTACCTGGTGATTCTGACAATAGCACACTTCTTGTCATAGGGTGGCAACACTCACTTTATTTTTGGATGAGCAGCATTGCTCTCCTGATTCAGCCGTGCTCTCCTGATTCTGACTACATAAAGTCCCCCCCCCCCCTCTAATTTCCATCGGACAGAGAGGAGGTGTTCTGTAGTTCACAGACAATAGCTGCAAAGGCTGAAAACAATGAGATTTTTCTTTAGCTCACGGGAAGTAACAAATGAACTGAATTTCTGGCAAGATTAAATGGGTATTTTGTAAAAATGTTCTTAGCCTGAAAAAGGGAAACAAATGCAGCCTTCACATCTTTGGACTGGTAAGTCTCAATATATTACCTTTAAGTTCTCAGAGTTGATATCTCTTAACCCCGGGCCTATTCTAACACTTCTCATATAAGTGTGCTTTTTTTTGCAGGAAAATTACTTAGAACCCCCCAAACATATATATTTTTAAGCAGAGGCCCCAGAGAATAATTTTTTTTTTTTATCTCACACAGTATTTGTGCAGCGTTTTTTCAAATGCAATTTTTTGGGAAAGAAATACTTTAGTGAATTTTAATGCACAAAAACACAATATAATATCCAATTGTTTGGTATAATATAAAAGGAGGTTTTACGCCGAGTAAATGGAGATACCTAACATGTCATGCTTTAAAATTGCGCAGGCTCAAACAATGGCGCCAAACTTTGGTACTTAGAAAATCTCCATAGGTGGCGCTTTATAAGTCTTTACAGGTTGCCACTTTACAGTTACACAGGCCTGGTGCTAGAATTATTGCTCTCACTATTATATTTGTGGCGATACCTCACATGCGTTCGGGTTTGCTTTCCGAGCATGGGGGAACAGGTGTGCTTTAAAAAAAAAAAAAAATTATTATTTTGTTTTAAATTTTATTTTTACAGTATATTTTAAAATTTTTGTTATCAAACTTTATTGCTATCACAAGGAATGTACAACATCCCTTGTAATAGCAAGGGGAAGTGACAGGTACTCTTTACTGAGACATCTGGGGTCTATTAGACCCCAGATCTCTCCTCTTCTCTCCAAAGCATTTGATCAAACCAAGATCGGTTTGATCAGATGCTTGTGCAAAAAGCTTGTTTACATGAGGTCGAATCCGGAAGTGACAAAATCCTTGTCACCCCCGGTTTCTGACGTCACACACTGGGAGGAACAATATTGATTCCTCTCACTGTGTCCCAGGAACCGGATGCCATGGTCGAATCGTTACTGGGCTCTTGATCGCAGGGGATGGTAAAGGCTAAGGCAGCGGTGGGAGGGGGGGTGGGACCCCTTTCCACTGCCTATAAAAGTAATCCAGCGGCTTCTTCCTAGCCGCTAAGATTACTTTTGCATTGAAGGGAGTCGCCGGCACTAAAAAAATGATACCTCGATCATTGCTGCAGTGATGATCGCGATATCACCTTTCCAATCCAGCAACGTACCGCTACCTCACTGGTTAAAGTGGTTAAATACAGTTTGCCTATACATAAACCTCTTCCCGCCCCCTGCCCTGACTTCTCTTTTTAACTGGGCTATTATGCCTGGAGGACGGAAAGGTCTTTGCAATCATGTGACAACTGCGATTGGCTTTTACAGTGATCACATGATTGGGAGCCAGTCCCACCGGTTCCCAGTCATTAATACAGACCAAGAGCTGTTTTTGACAACTCGGTCTCTGTGCTGGGATTGTGTAGTGAACATGCTCCCAGCACAGAAATCTCTGCCGCTCAGACTCATGGGTGATGTGTGGACACTCTCTTTGCCTTCACACATATTTGTTACATGTGCAACAAGAGGTTGGCATGCAAGTTGCTTGGCAAAAACCTGCTAGTGCAGTAGTCCCCAGCCTCCCTGGCACTGGGGACTGGGGCCTCAGCGACAATGAGTCCTTTACGGACCGGGAGTGTGACATTTCGGTGCTGCCTGTTACCTCGGGGGGGGGGGGGGGGCAACCTATCACCTCCGGGCCAGCCTGGCCCAGCTTGGCGTTCCTCCTTCCTCCTCTTCTTCTTCTCCTCCCCCTTCCTCTCCGTAGGTCAGGTGAACACAGAGAGGGACCGGAGAAGTGGTGCTATGAGAAGGGGAGCAGGCGGCCTCTGGTGGTGGCAGTGCCAGTTGTGGTGGCTAGCTCGCCTGCCGCGCGACCGGGCCCCCAACAGGGGTTGAGGTCCCCTGTTCTAGTGTACAGATGGATAGAGAGATGAAGGGTCTATGATGTGTCACACGTTCTTTGATGTGAGCCAGCATGCCACCTTCTATTCTAGCTGCACCCGAAGGGCAGGCGGAAGTGAGGCAAATAGATCAGCGAATAATTTACTGAAGGGCGTTTTGAGGTTTTTGCTTTATGCACTGTTCATGTATTATTCATTATTTTTTGTAATAATGCAATGTTTCATTTCTCTGCCTATTCTCTCAAAAGTACTTGATAGAAATGGCGGTTCTTTAACGATTCTGTGCGACACTTTGTCTTGGTCTCAGGTGTTGGATATTTGGTTTATTTACACTTCTTGATTTAGGGATAATTTCACTTTCAGCTGGAAAAGAAAAAAAAACTTTAAAAGGCACTGACGGCTCTGATATGGCTTGTTTTTATTTCATTAATGGAGAGAAGCCTTTGAAGTGTATTAGGCGGTGCACCATGGACTACATGAAAACTACACAGGCTTTTCTTTCTGTGCTCGAGTCTTGTCTCTGATAAATATTTGCAGAATTGAGCAGTGTCAGGATCAGCGTATTTGATGTGAAGTCATTATTGGCAGTAGAGAGGAATACTGATCAGGGTATAATGTAGACTGGTTTAGAGACTTTATCCCTCAGTACATTGCTTTTTTCTTCTAGGCTGTGATTTTTTTTTTGGAGTTTTTATATTTATGTAAGAGACTGTAATCTGTTGGTCCTGTTTTAAATATCTCCAGGGAGCGTCGGCCATGTTTTATATATATCTCCAGGGAGCGTCAGCCACACAATTTTCCTTCTTTGCTTTTTACACCAAAGAGTCTTGAAAGAAACCTCCACTTTTCTCAAAACTATGGCCTCCAATTAAAAAAAAATGTTGTGTAGCTGTAAATTGTACAGTAAGTGTATGTGCACTAACCATTTTCCCTTAGTCCCCCTATAAATTCACACAATCCTGGCAGTAAGGTCCACTTCATACAGCTTCCTGTTATGGGGGACAACACTGCTGCACTGCTCCTGTGTTCAGAGCAGCGTTATCCCTCATTCTGTCTGTGGCTGCTTGTACTGCAGAGGGATGGGAAGATGTTTCAGGGAGAGCATGTCTATCGGCTATATCACTGCTGATTCAAAATCCTGTAGCTCAGAGGTCTCCAAACTTTATATACAAAAGGCCAGTTTACTGTCCTTTAAACTTTGTTTTCCCACTGGCTTTGGCCAGTGGGAAAACAAAATGCCCTGGTGCCAGTGGGAGTAGACCATGCCCCATTATTGGTATTAGGGGGAGTAATAATTCCCTGTTGTTGGTATCATTGGGAGATATAGTACCCCATTATTGGTGTCAGTGTGAGGTATAGCGCCCATCATTCGTGTGATTTGGAGGAATCGTGCCCCATCATTTGTGTCAGTGGGAGGAATAGTGCCCCATCATTGGTGTCAGTGGGAGGAATAGTGCCCCATCATTGGTGTCAGTGGGAGGAATAGTGCCCCATCATTGGTGTCAGTGGGAGGAATAGTGCCCCATCATTGGTATCAGTGGGAGGAATAGTGCCCCATCATTGGTGTCAGTGGGAAGAATAGTGCCCCATTGTCAGTGGCAGGAACTATGCCTCACTGTTGCTCATGGGGGGGGGGGGGGGGGGGGATTATGCCCCAAGGGCCAGATAAAAGACCACTGCTGTAGCTAGTCAATGTACCACACCTAGTCCTCCCACTGCTTTCTTCTCCTTATTTTTATTTTTTTATTTATCTTTTATTTTTTCATACTGTCATCAGTCAGTGTTTCAGATCACCGCCACATCCGTTATATGATAACGCTGTACTGCACTGGTAACAGTATGTAAGAAAAATAAAATTGTGACTTTCTTTTTTTCTTTTCTTAATTTTTCAAAAAATGACATCTTCAAAAAACTAGCCATGCGTCTTACTAAATATCTTGGGCTGTCTTATTTCCCCAAAAGGGGCCATTTGGGAGTATTTGTACTGTCCTAGTGTTCCTGGGACTTGGAAATTAGAGTCTGTCAGTACATCAAGACTGATCGATTTTCAGATATATATATTATAGTGTGTATATGTATATGTGTGTGTAGATATAGATATAGATATATATAGATATATGTGTATATATAGATATATATATATCTATATATATCTATATCTATATATATATCTATATCTATATCTATCTATCTATCTATATCTATCTATCTCTCTATATCTCTATCTCTCTATCTATCTATCTATATCTCTATCTATCTATATCTCTATCTATCTATATCTCTATCTATCTATATCTCTATCTATCTATATCTCTATCTATCTATATCTCTATCTATCTCTATCTATCTATATCTCTATCTATCTATATCTCTATCTATCTATATCTCTATCTATCTATATCTCTATCTATCTATATCTCTATCTATCTATATCTCTATCTATCTATATCTCTATCTATCTATATCTCTATCTATCTATATCTCTATCTATCTATATCTCTATCTATATCTCTATCTATCTATATCTCTATCTATCTATATCTCTATCTATCTATATCTCTATCTATCTATATCTCTATGTAATATAGAGAGAGAGATATGAGATATATATATATATATATATATATATATATATATATATATATATATATATATATATATATATATATATATATATATATATAATCAATCATAGACTGTGGACTGTATAACTTTCCTACAGACCTAAATAATATACACTGATTTTGGGTATTTTTACCAAAAAAAAAATGTAGCAGAATACATTTTGACCTAAAATGTATCAAAAATATTAACTTTTTTGCAAAATTTTATAACAAACGAAGAAAAACAAGTTTATTTTTTTCAAAAGTTTGTCTTTTTTTTTTTATTTTATTTAGCAAAAAATAACCAACCCAGTGGTGAATAAATACCACCAAAAGAAAGCTCTGTGTGAAAAAATTATACAAATGTTATATGAGTACAGTGTTGTATGATCGCATAATTGTTGTCCAAATGTGACAGCGCTGAAAATTGCCCTTGTCAGAAAATGGGTAAAGGTGCCCGATTATTGAAGTGGTTAAGCAACATTTTACAGGTCTTGTTCCTCTCCCAAGCCTGTGACTGCACAGTAATGAAGAAGCAGACTAATTGGCTCATCTCTCTGTCACTCTACTCTCCCCTCCTATCAGCATGTTCCTTGTTTGTACATAAGTTTGTACCTCTGCTGCTTCTTCCTACCAGGTCATATTTAGATACTTAGACTGATTGCATGTTTTAGAAAAAAATGATGTGATGATATACAGTATATGTATACATAACTATTATTATGTGTCTTTTTATACCTTTAAAACTAAATATTTAGCAAATATAAAAAAATATATATATCCACTTATATTTTATAAATAATAAACATTTGTAAATACAATTATAAGTACATAAATATGTCTTAAAGTGCACCTGTCATTAAATTCACAGGATTTTGGCATTTGTCAACATTATTAACTCATGTTATTATTTTGAGTAAAATTGTACTTCTTAACATTAAAGTGATTGTAAAGGCTTGCGTTAAAAATAAATAAATAAATAACAAACATGTTATACTTGCCACCTCTGTGCAGTTGGTTTTGCACAGAGCAGCCAAGATCCTCCTCTTCTCGGGTCCCTCTTTGCTGCTCTTAGTCCCTCCCTCCTTTGAGTGCCCTTCACCCAGCAGCTTGTTACAGGTTGTCACCCAAGCTGAGTCAGAGCTCCTTATATCCATTCAGACACGGAGCCCCAACCTGGCCCCGCCCCCTCACTCCTGATTGGCTGACTGACTTTGACAGCCGCGAGAGCCAATAGCGCTGCTTCTTTGTCTCAGCCAATCAGGAGGAGTGTACTGGATGGCTGAGGGGATCATGGACATTGCTGGAGAGAGAAGGAGGTCAGGTAGGTAATTGGGGGGTGCTGGGGAGGCTGCTACACACAGAAGGTTTTTTCATCTTAATACATAGAATGCATTAAGATAAAAAAAAAAAAAAAACACCTGCCTTTACAACTCCTTTAAAGTGATTGTAAAAGGCAGAAGGTTTTGTATCTTAATGCATGAAGATAAAAAACATTCTGTGTGCATCAGCCCCCCTACCTGGGCCCCATCTAGATCCAGCGATTTTTTTTTTTTTTTTTTAGGAGTGTCTTGGCTGCTCGGGACTCCCCTCCTCAATGGCTGAGACAGCAGAGCAGCACCATTGGCTCCCGCTGCTGTTGGTCAAAGTCTGTCAGCCAATGAGCAGAGAAAGGGGGCAGGTGGCGGCTCTGTGTCTGAATGGACACGGGTAACTGTGGCTCAGCTTGGGTGCCCCCACAGCAAGCACTCAACAGGAGGGAGAGGCCAGGAGAGCCGAAGACGGACCCGGGAAGCGAAGGATCGGAGCTGCTCTGTGTAAAACCACTGCACAGAGCAGGTGAGTATAACATTTGGTATTTTTAACTAAAAAAAATAAATAAAAAAATGAGACTTTACTATTACTTTAACCACTACTTGACCAGCCACCACAGTTATACTGCGGCAGGTTGGCTCCCCTGCGCAAAACCACGTAGCTGTACGTTGGCTCGCGGGGTCTGGATAGCAAGTGCCTATGCTCATGGCCGACGGTCGCGAGCGATCGTGAGCAGGAGACACAGAACAGGGACGAGTGTGTCTAAACAAACACTTCCCTGTTCTGTTCTGACAGGAGTGAAAGATCGTTTGTTCCTTTTAGCTAGGAACCGTGATCCGTCGCTTCCTCTAGTTAGTCCCCTCCCCCTTTAGTTAGAATCACCTCCCAGGGAACACAATTAACCCCATTCACCGCCCCCTAGTGTTAACCCCTTCACTGCCAGTGACATTTTTACAGTAATCAATGCATTTTTAATAGCATTGGTCGCTGTATTAATGCCAATGGTTCCAAATATGTGTCAAAATTGTCCGATGTGTCCGCCATATTGTCGCAGTCATGATAAAAATCGTAGATTGCCGCCATTACTAGTAAAAAAAAAAAGTAATAATAAAAATGCTATAAATCTATCCCCTATTTTGTAGATGCTATAACTTTTACGTAAACCAATCAATATACGCTTTTTGCGATTTTTTTTTTTTTTTTATATTTATTTAATCAAGAAAATGTAGAATACATATCGGCCTTAACTGAGGAAAAGATAGCTTTTTATTAAAAAAAAAGAATGGGGATATTTATTATAGCAAAAAGTATAAAATATTGTTTTGGTTTTTTTTGGGGTTTTTTTCAAAATTGTCCCTCATTTTTTGTTTATAGCGCAAAAATAAAAAACGCAGAGGTGATCGAATACCACCAAAAGAAAGCTCTATTTTTGGGGAAAAAAGAACGTCAATTTTATTTAGGTACAACGTCGCACGACCGCGCAATTGTCAGTTAAAACAACGCAGTGCCGAATCGCAAAAAACACTCTGGTCAGGAAGGGGGTAAATCCTTCCGGGTCTGAAGTGGTTAATAACAGAAAAATGCTGATCCTTAGCTTGCAGCCTAGGCAGCTTAGATCACATAGACTCTGGTTACCAATCATTACAGCAAAGAGTCTGTTTCAGTGGTGCTATAAGAGGATAAATAAGACTGTTCTATGTATATAGAGAATTTCAAAGTTTACATAAAAGCAAAGTTTTGATGCATTTATATAATTGTGTATATTAATTTGGTTTCTTGCAGATGTATACCTAACAAAGATAAAATGGACTAAAGAATCCCTCGTGTCATTATAATTGTTCTGAAAATCATTGTTTCGTGAATTTGTAAGATTATCAAATATTCTATAAATGACTAAAGGTGATCATTATGTCTGAATTTCAGGTTCTCGTCTGATGCTTCTGTGGTGGACCTAACAACCTATGCCAACCAACTCCCTGTATCTGAAATAATACACCAGGTAATGATTACATTCTGCTCTGTTACTAATTTCGGTATGTGCTATGTAGTAGATTAAAGGTCCCGGTCACACCTCACATAGGCTAAAATGCTCTCTTTTAGCGTAAAGACTGGTATCGGTACCATCCACATGAGTTGGCTTCTACCCCCCTACCCCCCTAGATAAATAGTTACATAGTTAGGAAAAAAGACACATGCCCAACTAGTTCAACAAATAGAAGGCAAAATATAAATAAATAATTATTATTTAAGTTTATTATATTATTATTTGTTTAAGTTTATTAGTTTAACTGATCCTTTACATCCTTTTTTGCTGTGTGTATATAAATCTTTATTTTGCAAATAACAGATTAATACAGGTTGCTCTAATTTACAGAAATATGCCAAAGTCTTGTGGCATTCCTTAAAAAAAAAAAAAAAAAAAAATATATATATATATATATATATATATATATATATATATATATATATATATATATATATATATATATATATATATAAAAATTACTGATATTGACTTGTAAGCAACAAATGTCAGAAAAAGGCACGGTCAGCAAGTGCTTAATTGATCAAAGCTGGGATTGTTGTGTACTCAGAGATGGTGTCAGCAGCTGTCAAAAAAGCCGTCAGAGTGCCGGTTCACACTTATGTAGATCAGATGCAATCCATAAAGCATAGATTCGCAGGCCGTCTTAAAAAGCATGATTTCCAATGAAGGCTGTTCACATATATGCAGTGCGAATTTGACCCGGGTTCATAAAAGGGTCCTGTGCAGGTTTGGTGGGAATTTTATCTCCGGCTATTCCAAATCCTCTCAGAATTCACATTCGAATCACACCTGTCGCAACAGAAATCACAATGTGAAATCGCACTGTGAAATCACATCAGATTCACACCACATCAGCATGAACCGTGACTGAATCAGTGTTTACAAATAACACTGCTCCTGTAAAAAAAGATACAAAGTAACACAATGTTAGTTTTGTATCATTTTGTTCATTCATCTGCAGATCAAAGGGATGAACTTCAATCTGCAGCAACAGGCTTCATGTACACGGGACGTTTTTCAACCTCTCCTGAACGCTGGAACATCACAGCTAGTAATCCATGCTTCAAAACGTGTTTAGCAGCGTTTGCGTTCAGGAGCGTTTACTAAAGAGAACCTCAGGAGACCCTCCCAAATGATTAGAAAGCACTAAAAACAAGTATTTATTAACTATTTCAGCCATTCTGTGAGAGAACAGTGTGAGCAGCAGCTGAGAAAGCACTGTGCTTGTTGCTAGCTGTTGTTTTTTGGTTGGATTGTTGATCTGGATTCCATGATGAGCGTGTGTGAGGAAATGTGTGAGGAAATGTGTGAGGAAATGCTCCTGATGTTGCTTTGCTGAGGCTCCAAAGATGTAGAAAATTGCGTGAGAGGACCAGAGTTCTTCGCTACTGGACACATCCATTGATGGCTCAACGCATGTCCACAGGATACTTTTCTAATATGTATGTTCAGCTGCGTAATTACCCAGAGAAATTTTAAAATTTTGCACGCATGTCAATTGCCACCTTTGACGTTCTCTTGGAAAAGGTTAGACCCCGTCTAGTTTGCATAAAACGTGAGAGACTGATATAGGGTTACAGGTTGAGGGAAGGAAGAGACAATTGTATGAATCTCATTAGCTAGCTGGAAAACTTTATAACATGTTGGGTCATAAAGAAATGCAAACAGCCAGACATTAGGGTCTCAAGCTCAACATGGGGGTCGTCGGGTTAAATTCTCAATAGTTGACGGGCGAGGTGAAATTCCTATTCAACTTCAGCGTTGATGAGGGAAATATCACATGGTATATCAAGCTTGCATACAGTGATAATTGAGTTTTTGGTGTGTTTTTAGCATTTTCAGGCTCAAAAGTAATAAATAATGTTTCCCTTTAAAAACGCTACCAGACGAAAACGCGCCTAACGCGGGTAGATGCGTTTAGCTTTTGAAATGCCTCTAAACCAGGGATCCTCAAACTACGGCCCTCCAGCTGTTGCAGAACTACACATCCCATGAGGCATTGTAAAACTCTGACATTCACAGACATGACTAGGCATGATGGGAATTGTAGTTCCTGAACAACTGGAGGGCCGCAAAGCCTCTAAACGCAACTGCCTAGAAACGACTATAAACGATCCTGTGTACATGTACTGATAAGATAACATAGAGGAGAGTTCAGGAGCAGTTTACCAGCAGCAGTGTCCCTGAGGCCTAAAGCAAGCTGGCAAATAAAAAAAAAATAGTGTTTTTCTTTTTCAATAAAATGTTCTTCTGTTTAGCCTCTTATTAACCTTTAGTTTACTCTAATCAGCCTTATTCTCCTCCATTTGAATATTATTTCCCTGCTTTTTTTTTTTTTAATATTTTATTAATGTTTAAACTTTTTTGTTTATATTTTTACACATTTAACACACATTTACACATTTCCCATTTAACAAAGCAAAAATTAAAAAAAAAAAAAAATTCATTTGTAAATAACTTTGCAATGATTTATACCAGAATCATAATTTTAGTGTCATTTTAAACAGGACACATTACAGAAGAAAATGCGCATATATACGGTATATATATATATACATATATACACACACACATTTTCTTCTGTAATGTGTCCTGTTTAAAATGACACTAAAATTATGATTCTGGTATAAATCATTGCAAAGTTATTTACAAATGAATTTTTTTTTTTTTTTAATTTTTGCTTTGTTAAATGGGAAATGTGTAAATGTGTGTTAAATGTGCTGATTAAAGATATCGCTGTTATGGCAGCATCCAGCTGCCATAACCCCGGTAGCCTCGTGTTCGGCCCGCGGTCCGGTTTCTGATGAGAGTGGTCTCTACAGTGGATTTGCAGCGAGATCACTTTTATCGGCAGCGGGAGAGGGCTCCCGCGACACTCCGGTGCACTCCACCGCTTACCGGATCCGTCTGCATCAGCGGAGGCAATCGGATCTTCACCCTGGCTGGGCATAGAGACGAGTGAGGGGAAGATGGCCCCCACCCATCTCCATAACAATGCACGGTGGAAGCGACGTCAAAACGTCACTTCCGCCCACAGCTTTTTTTTTAAAAAATTTTTAAATGACAATTTATTTTTTTATTGCATGAGATCTGAGGTCTTTTTTTAAGATTTTTTTCAGATTTAAGAGGCCCTGTCATGCTTTTTTTCTATTACAAGGGATGTTTACATTCCTTGTAATAGGAATAAAAGTGAAACATTTTTTTTTTTTAAAAAAAGAACAGTGTAAAAATAAAAGGTAAAATGAAATAAGAAAAAAAAATTTTTTAAGCGCGCCCCATCCCGCCGAGCTCGTGTGCAGAAGCGAACGCATACGCGAGTACCGCCCGCATATGAAAACGGTGTTCAAACCACACATGTGAGGTACCTCCGCGATCGGTAGAGAAAGAGCAATAATTCTAGCCCAAGACCTCCTCTGTAACTTAAAACATGCAACCTGTAGAATTTTTTAAACGTCGCCTATGGAGATTTTTAAGGGTAAAAGTTTGTCGCCATTCCACGAGCGGGCGCAATTTTGAAGCTTGACATGTTGGGTATTAATTTACTCGGCGTAACATTATCTTTCACAATATAAAAAAAAATTGGGCTAACTTTACTGCTGTCAATTTTTTTAATTCAAAAAAGTGTATTTTTTCCAAAGAAAGTGCGCTTGTAAGACCGCTGCGCAAATACGGTGTGACAGAAAGTATTGTAACGACCGCCATTCTTTATGGTGTTAAATTATAATGTTTGGGGTTTCTAAGTAATTTTCTAGCAAAAAAAACTGTTTTAACTTGTAAACAACACATCTCAAAAAGAGGCTCGGTCCTTTAAGTGGTTAAACTTCAGCTTTAACCACTAGGCGTCCGCGCTATAGCCGAAAGACGGCTACAGCGCGGACTCCAATTGCCGGGAGGGCGTCCCTGGACGTCCTCCCTTTTACTTCCGTGTTGCGCGCTCCCGCGGGCGCGCATCGGGGGAGTTTTGTGCTGGCCGTGTCCCTCGGACACAGCCAGTCACAGATCGCCGTAAACGGCCAATGACAGCGGCCGTTTACAGTGCGATCGCTCTGCCAATGAGAGAGGATCTCATATGTAAACATATGAGATCCTCTCTCATCGCCGGCTCTCCCTCCTCACACAGAGACAGCGTGTAAGGAGGGAGAGCGGAACCGCTGCGGCGGTGAGTAAACAGAAAAAAAAAAAAAAACGAAAAAAAAAGTGTCAGCACAGTTACCTGCTCCTGCCATCTGCCCCTGCCATCTGCTCCTGCCATCTGTCCCCAGTGCCATCTGTCCTGCCATCTGTCCCTGCTGTCATGTCCCTGCCATCTGTCCCCAGTGCCATCTGTCCCCACTGCCATCTGTCCCCAGTGCCACGTATAAGTGCCATCTGTCATTAGTGCCACATAGTGCCATCTGTCATCAGTGTCACGTGTCATCAGTGCCACGTATCAGTGCCATCTGTCATTAGTGTCATGAGTGCCACGTATCAGTGCCATCTGTCATCAATGCCACGTATTAGTGCCATCTGTCATCAGTGCCATGTATTAGTGCCATCTGTCATCAGTGCCACGTATTAGTGCCATCTTTCATCAGTGCCACATATTAGTGCCATCTGTCATCAGTGCCATTTGTCATCATCGCCACGTGTCATCAGTGCCACATATTAGTGCCATCTGTCATCAGTGTCACGTGTAATCAGTGCCACATATTAGTGCCATCTGTCAGTGCCATGTATTAGTGCCATCTGTCATCAGTGCCACGTATTAGTGCCATCTGTCATCAGTGCCACATCAGTGTCAGTGCCATCTGTCATCAGTGCCACGTATCAGTGCCATTTGTCATCAGTGCCACGTCAGTGTCACATGTCATTGTCCTGGTTCTCCAGGGCCTTCAATCGTGTAATAGGTAGTCAACAAATTAGATGTGTAATTTATGCTCCTAGAACACGTGATGGCGCTCCCTGCATGTTGGGCCTCTCTATGTGGCCAGGCTGTGAAAAAGTCCCACACATGTGGTATCGTAATACTCAGGAGGAGTAGCAGAATGTATTTTGGGGCGTTATTTGTGGTATACACATGCCATGTGAGAGAAATAACCTATTACAATGACAATTTTGTGGGGGGGGGGAAATCTTCATTTTGCAAAGAATTTTGGGAAAAATTGACATCATCAAAAACCTCACCATGCATCTTACTAAATACCTTGGAATGTCTACTTTCAAAAAAGGGGTCATTTGGGGGGTGTTTGTACTGTCCTGACTTGTTCGGGTCGCAAAAAATGAGATAGGCCGTCAGTACATGAGGTGTGATCAATTTTTTATGATTTGCACCATAACTTGTAGACTCTCTAACTTTCACAAAGACCAAATAATATCCACTAATTTGGGTTATTTTTACCAAAGATATGTAGCATTATAAATTGCGGCCAAAATTTATGAAGAAAAATTACTAATTTGCAAAATTTTATCACAGAAACAAAGAAAAATGCGTTTTTTTTTTCAAAATTTTCAGTCTTTTTTCATTTATAGCGCAAAAAATAAAAAACCCAGAGGTGATCAAATACCACCAAAAGAAAGCTCTATTTGTATGAAAAAAAGGACAAAAAATTCATTTGGGTACAGTATTACATGACCGAGTAATTGTCATTCAAAGTGTGAGAGCGCTGAAAGCTGAAAATTGGTCTGGTCACGAGGGGGGTTTAAGTGCCCAGTTGTCAAGTGGTTAAACATGGTATGTACACAGTGTAAAAATAACGTGTGTAAGTAATACATACATCTCTAGCAATGTGTCCTACATGACCCCTCTAGAAAGGCATGAGCCTTTTTCTTGGAATAATGAATATAAGCAGTACCTATCCTATTGAAGTGTGCGATTCAGTATTGCACATAAATATCCCTTTATTGCAATATCCATTCACTGCCATACAGCACAAATTGTTCTGCTCAGTATTTAAGCAGCTTTTGAGCAATTCCTGTGATTTATAGCGGCCTGCGACCCGAGCAATACATCTGCCGTACTATCACTTTATAAAAAAAAAAAAAAAAAAAAATCTGATTTAAAACCTGCACAGAGTCAACTTGTAATAATGCCAGAAGTGGGTGCCTCGCACAGCGGAGATGTGATATGATCGATGGGACCACCCTCGTGTAGCAAATAACGGGAATAAATATGAAACGGTCATAGGTGCGCATGAAATTCAGGTGCTATTGTTCCTCGCCTTGATTTAGTGTTGGCAGTTAAATCCAATTTTTTTTATTTTTTTTTGCGAAACAAGTACAAGTAGAGATAGCAGCAACATAACTCACTCAGAAAGCTGCGGGCGCACTGTGCAGATCTTTCAGCTCTAAAAAATTAGGTGTGCCAGTGGTTTATTAAAGGGGCATTCTGCCCAAAAGGAACATTTCAGTGTATTGTAGAGGCTGCAGAGGTAAACCCCAAACAGTTTTAACCTCTTGGGAAAAGTAATTTCAAAAATGATTTCAAAGGACAACAATTGTTTTGAGGTAATCATCTCAACATAACATATTATTGCCTGTATGTCCTATAGAGCAGTATGCTTTAGTTGATTTGGCAGGGGTATTGGGTATTGTGCCAGGGGGGCTGTGTGACAGGGGAAAGTGAGACAGGTGTGGGCAGTATGACAGGTGGGGGGCAGTGTGATGGGGAAATAGTATGACGTAGGCAGTGTGATAAAAGAGGGGCTATGTGGCAGGTGGGGGGGCCAGTGTTGAAGGTGACAGGTCGGGAGGCAGTGTGACAGGTGGTAGGCCAGTGTCATAGGTGGGGAAGCAGTGTGACAGGTGGGGGGGACAGAGTGACAGGTGGGGGGCCATTGTCACAGGTGACAGGTGGGGAGACTGTGTGACAGGAGACAGGTGGGGGCCAGTGTCGCAGGAGACAGGTGGGGGCCAGTGTCGCAGGAGACAGGTGGGGGCCAGTGTCGCAGGAGACAGGTGGGGGCCAGTGTCGCAGGAGACAGGTGGGGGCCAGTGTCGCAGGAGACAGGTGGGGGCCAGTGTCGCAGGAGACAGGTGGGGGCCAGTGTTGCAGGAGACAGGTGGGGGCCAGTGTTGCAGGAGACAGGTGGGGGCCAGTGTTGCAGGAGACAGGTGGGGGGGCAGTGTGGCAGGAGACAGGTGGGGGGGGCAGTGTGACAGGAGACAGGTGGGGGGGGCAGTGTGACAGGAGACAGGTGGGGGGGCCAGTGTGACAGGAGACAGGTGGGGGGGCCAGTGTGACAGGAGACAGGTGGGGGGGGCCAGTGTGACAGGAGACGTGGGGGGGGCCAGTGTGACAGGAGACAGGTGGGGGGCCAGTGTGACAGGAGACAGGTGGGGGGCCAGTGTGACAGGAGACAGGTGGGGGGCCAGTGTGACAGGAGACAGGTGGGGGGCCAGTGTGACAGGAGACAGGTGGGGGGCCAGTGTGACAGGAGACAGGTGGGGGGCCAGTGTGACAGGAGACAGGTGGGGGGGCCAGTGTGACAGGAGACAGGTGGGGGGCCAGTGTGACAGGAGACAGGTGGGGGGCCAGTGTGACAGGAGACAGGTGGGGGGCCAGTGTGACAGGAGACAGGTGGGGGGCCAGTGTGACAGGAGACAGGTGGGGGGCCAGTGTGACAGGAGACAGGTGGGGGGCCAGTGTGACAGGAGACAGGTGGGGGGCCAGTGTGACAGGAGACAGGTGGGGGGCCAGTGTGACAGGAGACAGGTGGGGGGCCAGTGTGGCAGGAGACAGGTGGGGGGCCAGTGTGGCAGGAGACAGGTGGGGAGCCAGTGTGACAGGAGACAGGTGGGGAGCCAGTGTCGCAGGAGACAGGTGGGGGGGGGGCCAGTGTCGCAGGAGACAGGTGGGGGGGGCCAGTGTGACAAGAGACAGGTGGGGGGGCCAGTGTGACAGGAGACAGGTGGGGGGCCAGTGTGACAGGAGACAGGTGGGGGGCCAGTGTGACAGACAGGTGGGGGGCCAGTGTGACAGGAGACAGGTGGGGGGGCCAGTGTGACAGGAGACAGGTGGGGGGGCCAGTGTGACAGGAGACAGGTGGGGAGCCAGTGTGACAGGAGACAGGTGGGGGCCAGTGTCGCAGGAGACAGGTGGGGGGGGGCCAGTGTCGCAGGAGACAGGTGGGGGGGCCAGTGTGACAGGAGACAGGTGGGGGGCCAGTGTGACAGAGACAGGTGGGGGGCCAGTGTGACAGAGACAGGTGGGGGGCCAGTGTGACAGGAGACAGGTGGGGGGGCCAGTGTGACAGGAGACAGGTGGGCGGGCCAGTGTGACAGGAGACAGGTGGGGGGGCCAGTGTGACAGGAGACAGGTGGGGGGGCCAGTGTGACAGGAGACAGGTGGGGGGGCCAGTGTGACAGGAGACAGGTGGGGGGGCCAGTGTGACAGGAGACAGGTGGGGGGGCCAGTGTGACAGGAGACAGGTGGGGGGGCCAGTGTGACAGGAGACAGGTGGGGGGGCCAGTGTGACAGGAGACAGGTGGGGGGGCCAGTGTGACAGGAGACAGGTGGGGGGGCCAGTGTGACAGGAGACAGGTGGGGGGGCCAGTGTGACAGGAGACAGGTGGGGGGGGCCAGTGTGACAGGAGACAGGTGGGGGGCCAGTGTGACAGGAGACAGGTGGGGGGCCAGTGTGACAGGAGACAGGTGGGGGGCCAGTGTGACAGGAGACAGGTGGGGGGCCAGTGTGACAGGAGACAGGTGGGGGGCCAGTGTGACAGGAGACAGGTGGGGGGCCAGTGTGGCAGGAGACAGGTGGGGGGCCAGTGTGGCAGGAGACAGGTGGGGGGCCAGTGTGGCAGGAGACAGGTGGGGAGCCAGTGTGACAGGAGACAGGTGGGGAGCCAGTGTCGCAGGAGACAGGTGGGGGGGGGCCAGTGTCGCAGGAGACAGGTGGGGGGGGGCCAGTGTCGCAGGAGACAGGTGGGGGGGGCCAGTGTGACAAGAGACAGGTGGGGGGGCCAGTGTGACAGGAGACAGGTGGGGGGCCAGTGTGACAGACAGGTGGGGGGCCAGTGTGACAGGAGACAGGTGGGGGGGCCAGTGTGACAGGAGACAGGTGGGGGGGCCAGTGTGACAGGAGACAGGTGGGGAGCCAGTGTGACAGGAGACAGGTGGGGGCCAGTGTCGCAGGAGACAGGTGGGGGGGGGCCAGTGTCGCAGGAGACAGGTGGGGGGGGCCAGTGTGACAAGAGACAGGTGGGGGGGCCAGTGTGACAGGAGACAGGTGGGGGGCCAGTGTGACAGAGACAGGTGGGGGGCCAGTGTGACAGAGACAGGTGGGGGGCCAGTGTGACAGGAGACAGGTGGGGGGCCAGTGTGACAGGAGACAGGTGGGCGGGCCAGTGTGACAGGAGACAGGTGGGGGGGCCAGTGTGACAGGAGACAGGTGGGGGGGCCAGTGTGACAGGAGACAGGTGGGGGGGCCAGTGTGACAGGAGACAGGTGGGGGGGCCAGTGTGACAGGAGACAGGTGGGGGGGCCAGTGTGACAGGAGACAGGTGGGGGGGCCAGTGTGACAGGAGACAGGTGGGGGGGCCAGTGTGACAGGAGACAGGTGGGGGGGCCAGTGTGACAGGAGACAGGTGGGGGGGCCAGTGTGACAGGAGACAGGTGGGGGGGCCAGTGTGACAGGAGACAGGTGGGGGGGCCAGTGTGACAGGAGACAGGTGGGGGGGCCAGTGTGACAGGAGACAGGTGGGGGGGCCAGTGTGACAGGAGACAGGTGGGGGGGCCAGTGTGACAGGAGACAGGTGGGGGGGGCCAGTGTGACAGGAGACAGGTGGGGGGGCCAGTGTGACAGGAGACAGGTGGGGGGGCCAGTGTGACAGGAGACAGGTGGGGGGGGCCAGTGTGACAGGAGACAGGTGGGGGGCCAGTGTGACAGGAGACAGGTGGGGGGCCAGTGTGACAGGAGACAGGTGGGGGGCCAGTGTGACAGGAGACAGGTGGGGGGCCAGTGTGACAGGAGACAGGTGGGGGGCCAGTGTGACAGGAGACAGGTGGGGGGCCAGTGTGACAGGAGACAGGTGGGGGGCCAGTGTGGCAGGAGACAGGTGGGGGGCCAGTGTGGCAGGAGACAGGTGGGGAGCCAGTGTGACAGGAGACAGGTGGGGAGCCAGTGTCGCAGGAGACAGGTGGGGGGGGGCCAGTGTCGCAGGAGACAGGTGGGGGGGGCCAGTGTGACAAGAGACAGGTGGGGGGGCCAGTGTGACAGGAGACAGGTGGGGGGCCAGTGTGACAGGAGACAGGTGGGGGGCCAGTGTGACAGACAGGTGGGGGGCCAGTGTGACAGGAGACAGGTGGGGGGGCCAGTGTGACAGGAGACAGGTGGGGGGGCCAGTGTGACAGGAGACAGGTGGGGGGGCCAGTGTGACAGGAGACAGGTGGGGAGCCAGTGTGACAGGAGACAGGTGGGGGCCAGTGTCGCAGGAGACAGGTGGGGGGGGGGCCAGTGTCGCAGGAGACAGGTGGGGGGGGCCAGTGTGACAAGAGACAGGTGGGGGGGCCAGTGTGACAGGAGACAGGTGGGGGGCCAGTGTGACAGAGACAGGTGGGGGGCCAGTGTGACAGAGACAGGTGGGGGGCCAGTGTGACAGGAGACAGGTGGGGGGCCAGTGTGACAGGAGACAGGTGGGCGGGCCAGTGTGACAGGAGACAGGTGGGGGGGCCAGTGTGACAGGAGACAGGTGGGGGGGCCAGTGTGACAGGAGACAGGTGGGGGGGCCAGTGTGACAGGAGACAGGTGGGGGGGCCAGTGTGACAGGAGACAGGTGGGGGGGCCAGTGTGACAGGAGACAGGTGGGGGGGCCAGTGTGACAGGAGACAGGTGGGGGGGCCAGTGTGACAGGAGACAGGTGGGGGGGCCAGTGTGACAGGAGACAGGTGGGGGGGCCAGTGTGACAGGAGACAGGTGGGGGGGCCAGTGTGACAGGAGACAGGTGGGGGGGCCAGTGTGACAGGAGACAGGTGGGGGGGCCAGTGTGACAGGAGACAGGTGGGGGGGCCAGTGTGACAGGAGACAGGTGGGGGGGCCAGTGTGACAGGAGACAGGTGGGGGGGCCAGTGTGACAGGAGACAGGTGGGGGGGCCAGTGTGACAGGAGACAGGTGGGGGGGCCAGTGTGACAGGAGACAGGTGGGGGGCCAGTGTGACCGTCATGTGGGGGGCCGGTGTTGTGCTTAACTTACATGAGAAGCCCATATGGAAGAAGCAGCATGCTTCCTTGTGATGTCCGCAGGATGTCCCTCCAGGCAGCACAGTTCACTTCCCGAGTATCATTGTATACAATGGAGAGGGGAGGGGCCTCTGACCCGAGCATGTATCGGCAAGACTCAGAGTGTACAAGCAGAGGGACAAACTTGTGCACTGAATCTGGTGCCCACTCGGGTCAGAGGCCCCTCCCCTCTCCATGTATGTCACTTATATATATATATATATATATATATATATATATATATATATATATATATATATATATATATATATACTGTGCTAAATACAAATATATCAATCCTATATAGTGGCATGCAGGGCTGTGGATAAAGGTGTACCACTGGTCTGGCCCCGGCAGCTGGGTGAATCAGATGTGGGCAGCAAGGGTGATAAGCACGATGGGGGGGGGCGCAATTACTGGAACCGATTCCCTGTATGGCTCTCTACAGCAGCTGAAAGCTGGCTTCTTCTTGTCAACCTCCTGCTGGCTTTTAGCTGCAGCAAAGGGAGCCATACAGGGAATCGGTTCCAGTAATTGCCCCGTGCTGCACCGATCCCTTCCCTGTGCACCATACCTTTGCCCCTGTTGCCCAGGCCCCCACCCCTGCAGTGCTGCCAGTTTTTCCCTCCTCTCCTTCCCACCGGCAGGTACAAGCACACAATAGGATCCTTCAGGATGGAGAGTGGAGAAATGATCAGGTAAATATGTCACATTTACAAGCCCCTTCCTTTCTTGAATGAACACAATGAATCATCCTAACCAATCCCTCGCTGTTCTTATTCGTAACTGAAGCATAGTAAACTATGTATATTTGGGGCCCTGTCAGGTTGGCTGTATGGGGCCCCATGGTTTCTAACAGCAGCCCTGATGACATGTACCATGCAAATAAAATAAATGAAGAATCTTCGAACAGGGAACTAGCAGTAAAAGTTGTTTTCTGTTGAAACAAACTTTTATTGCTTCTAGTAATAATGAACCAGGAAACTGAGCAAACAGATCTCCCCAGTGGGGATCTTAATTTTTGAAGATATCCCTTCCCATGAAATACACTTTAAAACGTGGTTGGAGTTGGACTTTTAACAGGGCATAGACTTTTGCAATTTGGTATTTATTTTAGGAGACCATATCATTTTTTGTATTAGCAGCCCTCCCAGCTTTAGAATCTTAAAGAATAAGAAGGTTTTGAATAGATTTAAACCGCTTTGTTGTTAGACGCACTAGACAAGTTTTTGATTTTGTATGGAGTTCTTCCTTAACCTTGTGTGATTAATTGCGTTCAGATTCACACTGAAGATTTTTAAAACAGCTAATCTAAAATCACCAGTGTAGCTTTAGCCCTTAGGGGTGGCCAGACAGGGTGCAATAAATCACACAATGGAACAGATTGGAGCTTGTGTTTTTTATGTTCCTGCTGCATAGGAGTCTAGAATGCAATGAAGATGCAGAGGTTGTGGTTATCAGGACAACTTTAAACATGTAAGGGGGGAATCGCTAATCACCCAAGCATCAGTCATTCTTTTTTTAAAGGAATATTGGCAGGAAAGCCTTTCATTGGACGTACCCCACCTTGTACCATCAAGGCAGGGCCTGGAGAAAGCACAGAGGCAAGATGATATTTCAAAAAGAGAAGGCGATGACCACCTGGAGTGTCAATATGATGCCTTATTGATCCAGACTCCGATCGCCGGTAGAAATATCATGCTGCCTATGAAAGGCCTTTACCAAATGTATTCATGTTTTTCAACAGGGCTTTACCGCTTCTGTGCAAGGGCTGCTGAATTAGGTTAATTAACTTCTGTGCTGGCCCCGGGCGGATGTACCGCGCTTGATTAGCAGAGAGAATAGAACTTATCACTACTTTCTGCCGCAGCGCACGCCCCGTGGTTATTCATTATCATTGAAGATGGTTTAAAACACCCTTGGACAATGTCTGGCTCTGAGAGGATGGAATGCTTACCGACTGAATTTCTGCTTTTTAGCTTTAAGGCAACAATCATTTTCCTATTATTTTTAAGCTTTTTTAAACCTGTGTTTTCATCGTTTGTATGCCGCATTTTAAAAATGATTTTTTAAATTATTGCTACTCTTTATTATTACATTTTGATCTATGAAAGAGTTTTGGATAGACACTGTGCATGGTTTCCAGCAACAATTATTTCAGTGCTTATTGATTGGAACAGTGAAATTTAAAGGGGTTTTTTTTTTAATATATACTTGAACATGATCATAAATTGTGTTTAAAAGCCATTTTTTGAAGTAGAACTACAGGCAACACTTTTTCTTCTCTTGGATAGAGTAAGGGAGGGTCCGTTTTTTGTGTCCCATTTCCCTTCGTGTCCTGTAGCCAAAACAGGAAGCGAGAGGGAATCCCTGCAAAGTAACCCCTTCCTGACCAACCGCCACAGTTAAACTGCGGCAGGTTGAAACAACTGCGCAAGCCGTCGTACGGCTCTTTAAGACGCTGTAGCAGGCGCGCAACGTGTCCCCCGGAGCTGATGCGCATGCCCGGCAGGCGCGATGACCCTTGGGAACCTACGATCGCTCATGAAAGAGCGAGAACCGGGATCTGTGTGTGTAAACACACAGATCCCGGTTCTCTCAGGGGAGAGGAGATAGATTGTCTGTTCCTACTAAGTAGGAACAACGATCTGTCTCCTCCTCTAGTCAGCCACATTCCTCCCATACTTAGAAACACACATAGGGAACACAGTTAACCCCTTGATCGCCCGCTAGCGTTAACCCCTTCCCTGCCAGTGACATTTGTACAGTAATCAGTGGCTATTTTGAGCTCTGATTGCTGTATAAATGTCACTGGTCCAAAAAAAAGTGTCAAGTGTGCGATGTGTCCGTCACAATGTTGCAGCCCCGATAAAAATCGCATATCGCTGCCATTACTAGTAAAAAAAAAATAATAAAAATGCCATAAATGTATCCCCTATTTTGTAGACACTAACTTTTGCACAAACCAATCAATATACGCTTATTGCGATTTTTTTTTTCTACCAAAACTATGTAGAAGAATACATATGGGCCTAAACTGATAAAGAAATTTTAGTGTTTTTTGAGTTTTTTGGGGGATATTTAATATATTTATTTATTATATTATTTATTATTGTCCCCACTATACATTGTAAAGCGCTGTGTAAACTATTGGCGCTATATAAATCGCGTATAATAATAATTATAGCAAAAAGTAGAAAATATTTTTTTCTTCAAAATTGTCGCTCTTTTTTTGTTTTATAGCGCAAAAAATAAAAAACGCAGAGGCGATCAAATGCCACCAAAAGAAAGCTCTATTTGTGGAGAAAAAAGGACATACATTTTGTTTGGGTACAACGTCGCACGACCGCGCAATTGTCAGTTAAAGCGACGCAGTGCTGTATCGGAAAAAATGGCCTGGTCAGGAAGGGGGGCAAAAGTGATTAAGGGGATCTCTTGGGGCCTCCCAGTTCACCACAACTGGTGTCCCATTGGAAGATTTACCCTCATTTACTCTTCTGGGGGCAACCCAAAATTTGGGATTTTCTTTTACTTTCACTTTTCTAGTTCAATCATTTTTATTTAAAGTGGACCATCAGTCATTTTTTCATATATTAAATCTTCTGACCTTGTTGTTTTAACTTTGGATAGCAAAACATTTTTTTTTTCTGCCAGTAAATGCCTTATACAGCCCACTTCCTGATTCTTGTCTGGTAAAAAGCCTAGTCTTATGACATGCACAGCTCTCTCTCTCTCTCGTGAGAGTTTGCCAGGAAGGGAGGGGGTTGAGTCATAAGAGGGCCAATGAGAGCCGCAGAGCTGGAGGTCTGTTGTATCTATGTAAATCCAGGAAGTGAAAAGGCAGCAGCTTCAGCTGCCCACAGTTAAAATTAGTGGAGGGAGATTTCTGCAGCATATTTGGCAAGTACAAAATTACAGTATATATAAAATATGCAAAGTGGTTGGAGGGCAGCTTCAGAATGGCAAAGATGTTATTACAAATTATGTAAGCAGACTGCTGTTCCTCTTTAATTATAAAGAATATCAATAGGAGCCCCAGAAATGGACAGTAGTGAATACAAAGCCTTATACAGTGAGGGGAAAAAAGTGATCCCCCTGCTAATTTTGTATGTTTGCCCACTGAAGAAATAATCAGTCTATAATTTTATTGGTGGGTTTATTTTAACAGTGAGAGACAGAATAACAAAAACATCCAGAAAAAAACGCATTTCAGAAAAGTTATAAATTGATTTGCATTTTAATGAGTGAAATAAGTATTTGATCCCCTATCAGTCAGCAAGATTTCTGGCTCCCAGGTGTCTTCTATACAGGTAACGAGCTGAGATTTGGAGCACTCCCTTAAAGGGAGTGCTCCAAATCTCAGCTTGTTACCTGTATTAAAGACACTTGTCCACAGAAGCAATCAATCGCTCAGATTCCAATCTCTCCACCATGGCCAAGACCAAAGATCTGTCCAAGGATGTCAGGGACAAGATTGTAGACCAACACAAGACTTGAATGGGCTACAAGACCATCACCAAGCAGCTTGGTGAGAGGGTGACAACAGTTCGTGCGATTTTTCGCAAATGGAAGAAACACAAAATAACTCATTCCATTCTCCCTCGGAAGCAAGGAGGACATGGATTCGGGATCGTTAGGGATGTCGATCACAGGCGCCCAACGCTAGCTGGGGGAAGTGAAGAGTGAATACGTAAGCCAAGGTTCCCAAATGTAATAAACTTGGCGTGAGAGTCCTTGAGGATACTGGACATTTGTTCATTAAGCATCAAAGCAGTCATGTGGTCTCTTACATCCTGGAAAGGTTCTGTGGGTTTTTTCCAGGCCTGATGAGTGCTGGAGAGGGACCTGAGAAGAGGAGGATCGGGGCTACCCTGTGGAAAACCACTTCACAGAGCAGGCATGTATGATCTGTTTTTGTTGTTTAAAAAAAACAAACAAAAAAAAATGTCTTTTACAATAGCTTTAGGATAAAAAAAAAATTCCTCTGGTCTTCTGCCCAATTACATGTCACTTTTGGGTTTTGATCCTCCTCCCTGTGGCAGTGAGCAGTCCTCAATACTTGAGAGAGCAGTGCTGACGACTATGACATCAATGCAACTCTGTACACTATTGTTTTGTGAGCTAAAGCCGACATGGTGATGTAACCCCAGGGAAGTGGGTCTGTGATAGCCTGGGCCCACAGGAAGTGGGTTCAATTGTTGCTGGCCATTATTCAACCTAGAAGACCACTGGTGGTGGGGTTTTTGCAGAGAACAGCCATTAGACAAGTTATCCTAACAAGGACAAAGGAAAAACAAAACTGAAGATCTGCTTTTAACTTTCGTGCATGTAATGGCTTTCCTTTCACCTGAAGTCCACAGAAGCAAGATGTTTGACGTCACAGACTCAGAACTTTATGACAAGTTTCTTTCCGTCAGTGCTTCTGAATCCAAAAAGCAAATGGGTTTAATATATATATTTATAGTTGTGTTTTTGCCTGGAGTTTTCCTTTCAGCACATTGAATCATTTTTTTTTCTGTGCACTTAGCAATGCTTGTTCAACGTCTGATTCTCTGCTGAGTTCCAGAGCCATAAATGACCCACCAGATTGCAAATGTCACATTTCGAATTCCGTCTCCATGCCGGAATCCAAATGAATTAAACAGCAGTAGAGATGCCAGGTCGATATGCACAAGTGTGAGCAATGAAACCGCTCGCATGTAGGCCAGAAGAGGTAAATAAGGGCTCTCCTGAACAGTTCCCTAGAAGCTAGCGTCACAAAGATAAAAGAAAAGCTAGGTAACCTTTCCTTTTTGTCGTCTGTTTGAAATGTCAAAGCTATATTTTTGGAGTAATGAACTAATAACTATGAGCTTCATTACACTGATCGGTTTTACACAACTGTAAATGTACTTTGTGAAATACTCTGCCTCTGTACTTTTGGCATTTCATTTTAAGCTTTTGTTTATCCTTGTATTTGTTTTACAAAACTTTTATGCAGAAAAGGCTGATTATTTGGGTGTGAAAGTGAACTTGCAAGTAATGGCATAGAGTGCTTGTTAGTTATGCACATTCAAATATTTAAATATTTTTTTTTTATCGAGCAATAAATTAGATTTAAAGTGGTTCAAAAAGCCTAAACACTTTTTTACCTTAATGGGTTCTTTGCATTAATGTAAAAAATGTTTAGGCATCAGCATCCCCCACCCCACCTCACCCCACCCCACCCCACCTCACCCCACCCCACCCCACCCCACCTCACCCCACCCCACCCCTCATTCGATCCAGTGCTGTGCACGTCTGCAGCCCTTTTCTCCCCTCACGTCTGGGTCTCATTGGCTTTGCTGGGGCACTGGGAGCAATTGGCTCCCAGTGCCGTCAATCAAAGCCACTGATGAGGGAGCTGGGGGGCGGGGCCAAGTCCCGCTGTCTGTGTCAACAGACACAGCAGTGGGCTCTGGAGCGATCACGCATGTGTGCCCCCATAGGAAGTGCACTGGACATAGAGGAGGGGCCAGGAGCGATGGACCGAACAAAAGGAGGTACAATTCCACGTTTGGTATAGACATGTTTTGCTATTTAAAAAAAAAAAATAATAATAATAATATTAGTCTTTTTTCATGCAAGGTCTTATTGACCTTTGTAGCTGCAGGCACAATGGGGTAATTGATCCTCAACAATTACAGTATAAGCACATTTGCTCTGACTTTCTCTCAGCTTTCAAGCTTTTTTTTCTGCTCACCCTGCTTCTCCCCACTTCCAGTGACTCAATAACCTGCTGGTCTTTAAGGTGGAATTCCAGACTGCTCCTAACTAAGCTTAATGTGTAAGTGTAGCTTGTAGTGTATTCTATGTATTAAGATAAAAAAACCTGCTATGTGCAGCAGCCCTCCTAATACTTACTTGTTCCCATCTCAATCCAGTGATGTTGCACAAGAGGCTTGGCTGCCTGGGACTCTCTCTCCTGATTGCCTGAGACACAGCAGGGGCGCTGTTGGCTCATGCGGCTGTCAATCAAAGTCGGTGAGGCAATGAGAGAAGAGGGGGCGGGGCCATGCCACGGCTCTGTGTCTGGATGGACACACACCGCCTCGGATTAGGTGCCCCCATAGCAAGCTGCTTGTTGTGGGGTCACTCAGCAGGAGAGAGGGGCCAGGAGCACTGAAGAGGGACCTGAGAAGAGGAGGATCTGGGCTTCTCTGTTCAAAACCACTGCACAGGGTAGGTAAGTATGACACGTTTGTTATTTTTAAACAAAAAAAAAAACCTGAGGCTTTAGTATTACTTTAAACCTGCTCTCATCCCTTCTAACTCCTATTCTAACTAGCATGTGAAAGAAAGGTGCCTATGCTTACCTATTCTGAGGGTGGTTCCGTCCAGTCATGTGATCTCCCCAGCAGCTGACTTCAAGGGAGGGGAGAGATCCCCGACAACGACTGGAATGTCCATGCAGTGACGTCATACAGGCTTGCTTTGGCGCCTCCATTGTCGATACTCACTACTTTCCCCTGAAGCCACGGTTGGGACCGATCATGTGACTGACCTGGAGTCGAATACACCAAAAAAAAAAAAAGACCTGACAGGAGTTCTAACCTTCCTGTTCAATATCCAAAATGGAAAGCAAACATTTTGACTATAGTTATACTTGAAAACATACTTTTAATTATTCAGGGTTACAGAGCTGCAGTTGTTTGTCTTTTATATCTGCTTGGAGTTTAGTTTTAAGAGCCTGAGAGTATTCTAGCTCAGATCTCCAAAGCGCTTAAAGCGGAACTATGCTCACCTCGGCTCCAGCAAAACTGCGTCCCTGAGCTCCCCAGCTGCTGACATCCTCGCGCAGCCGACTTCTGGGTTTTGATCGCCAGCTGCTGTCATTGGCTGGGCAGGGATGACGTCTTTCAATTAAGTTTGACAATGTTGAATTTGTAAAGTGAGCTGCATGTGCGTGACTCACTGTACAGGGACAGACAGGCAGGCAAATAACTTTAATGTAAAGGAAACAAAGCACGTCTCTTCTGCATTACAATTCCTGCCTGTTTGCCCCTTCTTTAATTATGGATAAAAGTTCCACTTTAACATCAATTGTGCTTGATCACACCTGAGCGCCGATTGAAGCTTTTAACTCAAAGTACATTGGCTTCTTTTGCGCTATAAGCTTCAAGAGTTTTTTGCGGCCATAATAAAAAAAAAAAAAATGCAAAAACACACATTCCCTAGTAACTAGCTTTCCTATGTCTAAAACTAATTTAAAAAACACTCAGTCCTTAGGCCGGCCTTACATAGTTCGGATCTCGAACGAGATTCGAACTATTAATGGGCAAGCTGAATGTACCAAGTTGGGTGCAACCAACCTGGTGGATTCGCTTGTGGATTTTAACAAGTGGCTGCTATAGCCACTAGCTATAATCACGGTCTTCTCCCAGCAGGGATGGCTTCCCCTGCGGCCCCATCGGGAGAAGACAAATGCTCATTTCCCTGTCAGTGTTGATGGGGGAATCGTGCAAATTTCTTTTCTACAATCCGTGGTTGCAGGAAAGAAATTCGCACCATGTATGGCCTTCCTTGGACTCCTGCAAAAATGCCTATACAAATGCGCAAAAACAAAGCAAAACAAAACTGCTAAAAAACCAAAGATGCTCAGTCTCTCAAGTGTGCCTGCAGCCTATTTCAGTGAAATGTATGTTAGATTTTCTCCAGTCTGGGCAACAAAAAATGGGCAAATACTGTAGCTGCTGACTTTTTTTAATATAAGGACACTTACCTGTCCAGGGATCCAGCGATGCCAGCACCCACAGCCCATTCTTTAATCGCGCTTTGGCTGCAGGCATCGGCATCTTCACTAAGGGAAACTGGCAGTGAAGCCTTCAGACTTCACAGCCGGTTTCCTACTGCGCAGGTGTGAGTCGCACTGCACCTTCTGCATGGTCCCGTCGTCTTCTGGGACCTGTGTGTGTCCCAGAAGGCAGCAGGGGGAAGGAGGAGGGGCCAGATATACTCACAGATGGGCGCGGGTACCTGTCAAAACCAGGTAACCCCCCCCCCCCCCCCGTAAAAAGTGCCAAATGTGGCAGTAGAGGGGGAGAAGGTGCAAACAAGCGGAGCTTCCCCCTTAGGGTGGAGCTCTGTTTTAAGCTACTACATGTCTTGCTAGAGGCAGCCATTGTCCAATACCCAAAAGTTCTAGTTTCGGAGCTAGCTTCACTTCCCAGAGCTTGTGGCCACTTCCCTCACCGGAAGAGAGTCTTGACTGTGACCAGTTGCAGGTTCCCTGGTTGACAACCACTTTGAAAACTGGGAAACAAGATTCACTTCCAGCATCTAACTGGGAAGTATTCACCAAACTGGCACCTTAAATAAGGGCTTAACTCGTAATTGCAGCATTAAACCACGCGCATTTTGGTTTTCAGTCTAACTGCTCGAGGAGATGATTGACATGCATATAAAAGCCCCTTGCTGTCTGTCCATTGCGAGCTCTTAGGCCTTGTCACTGGTGACATTTACCTCCAAGTATTCTGTGACAATATAAATGAACATTGATTCAAAAGGTACAAACACTTTAGTTTAATTCTAAGGATATTTATGGGGACATTGTTACTGTGTATAGGATGTTGTTTAAGTTGACAGCACCAAATAAAGCTTTATAGAAACTTGTGTACTCCAGAAGCAGTAAACATTTTCTAGGCTGAACAGAGATTCGTGAATGACCATAAAGCGGCAGGAATCTTTTTAAAAATAGGTTTCTAAAAGCTTTATTCTGCTTAAAAAGGGTTATGACAGAGTTTGACATTGAAAAATAATAAAAAAAGCTTGCCCTTCAACAAATAAGGTACTGAACACAACAGGGAAGATTGAAGGAAAAAGTATGCAAGACTTGAAGGCACTTAAAAAAAAAAAAAAAAAAGATAGAAAATATATTACTATGCAAAACTTTTTTAAAGTGTTACTAAACCCACAACAGTAAAATCAGTCTGTTTATGCAGTAAAGCATGCTAGTTATACTCACTGTGAAACCTAAGGGGTTAATCCTCTGCATTGAGTAAAAAGGCTGTCTTGTCTGATCCTCCCCTTCTTCCAAAGCCCCCAATCCATCTCCTGATAGTACAGAGCCTTGGGGACACTTGGCACTGTCCAGAGAGTCAGGGGTCCTGCATCCTTTATAGTCGGAGGAGAATGAAAACTCCTCCTACAAGCTTTAACCAGACACTGATAGAAGAAAAGGTATTTAGTAGAGATGCACCGAATGAACATTTTGGTGCCAAAACCAAAAATGCAGGATGCAATTTGCCGAAAATGACATTTTTTTTTAAATATATATTTTTATATATAATTGTACTATATTTGACTTTTTAATTAAGAATATGCATTTAAATTAATATGAATTTATTGTCGGCCATTATCGGCACCTTTACTGCAAGAAAAACCCAAAAGTGCATCCCTTAAAATTCTATGTATGTGTTCACAGTGGTCCGATGCGCTTCTGTTGTGGTGTTCTAAATCTTCCTTGCTGCATTTTTGTCAGATAAAAAAAACTCACCTCGCCATTGAAATGCATTGACAATGCAGCAAAAACGCATCAATACTGCGCCTGTTACGTTTTTGATGCTGTTCTTAAATCACGCGACCTAGGAATAACACACCAGAAACACGGTAAAATGTTGCCAAAATCGCGTGCATTTTCGGTGCCATTATCGGCACCTTTTTCTTTATCGGCAAAATGCCGAGAACACAATTTGCGCCCAATACGTTTTGTCTGCCGAAATTACGGTGCATCTCTAGTATTTAGCCGTTTATTTTTACTAAAAAAATTGCATTTCCATGTTGTGTACTGTGGGAGACCAAATATAGTGAATGCAGGGTCCTACGTTAGTAACACTTAAGACTAGGTTCACACATATGTGAATTGGAAATGTTTTGAACCGTATCCAATTCGCATGATGTGTGAAAGAACATTACTTTCTATTGTGTGTGTTCACATACGTCCGTTGCAGCCGGAGTGCAGATTCAGTATGAATTGAGGCTGGGTTCACACTATTGCGAATTGGCTGTGGCGTACACCGCATTTTCATTTCAGCATTTGAAAACCTGTTCTTTTCAAAGGGTAAGGTTCACATATGTGCATTGCATCCGCACTCCGCATAGCACAAAGATCGTGTGCGTTTTCTAGGCAGTGCGGTGCGAATGGCAGGCACATAATCTTCAATGGGAATGCAACTGATTCGCAGATGTGTTCCGTTCTGGACAGGAATGCTCTCCCCTTCCTCACTACACCTCCCTCCTCTCCCAGGTCAGCTGATGCGCAGCTACAACGGAGAGGAACCACTGAATGACTAATTTTTATCTTCGCACAGAAAACTGACCTGCAATTCGCACCGGACTAGTGTGAGCCCAGCCTGAAAAAGAGTCCTGTCAGTTTTCTGAGCAGTGCCGTCCGACTCAGGTGCGAATTCAGGCTCATTGACTTCTATGGGAACGCTTCTGAATCGCACATATCATTCAGTTGTTAATGGGATAAAATCCTGACCTGATACTGATGTAATAGAAAAGGAAGGATGGTGCAAACATTGGGGCAACGTTGATATCATGAACATCAATGTCAATAAAATACAATGGGGAATAAAAACAAGTCTCGGTAGAAATATGTAAGTTCAAATAAACGGCACCAGCGGCAGCTCCCTTGGGAGTTGAAGCAGACTCTGGAAAACAGGATAAAAAGGGATAAGGTATGCCAGACTAAGTGCAGTAAGTTTAGAACAATTTATTCAATACAAAGCAAATTGGCTATTCACATAACATCTGTGAGAAACGAGCATGTGTGGTAATGGTGTCCGTGGTCACTGTAGAGTCCGGGACTTCATCCATGGGAGCGTCCCAGCGGGCTGCAGTGGGTGTGTCAGCAGACGATGGAGAGGACCAGCCTGGTTCCTGCTTGTCGGCGTGCGCACCAGTGTAGAACAGGCTTGGTGAAGTCCGTAAACCGGAAGTGACGCCTGGGCGTGTCAGATGACGCGTTTCAAAGCTTCCGCTTTTTCTTCTTATCTAATAGGTTACTAGGAGTATCAGTCTTTTATAGGCTCGTTCAGACTGGAGCCAGCAGCATGTAACAGCGGCTGGTGTTTACAAGAAGATTTAAGGGGCCAAAGACAAACCATAGCACGAAACATGGCAACTGATATACTGAATAAATATCTAGGTTAAAATGGGAAACAAGTTAAACATAATGAATAAACAAACGGACCAATAATTGATAAATACATACAACATAAGAGATTGATGCAAGGCATTAAAAACAATGTTAGTCAGATTGAATAAATAAATACCATCCATGGAAAAAAATATATTAACAAATATATCTATATACACACATGTGTCTCAGTAGAGGTGATGCCCAAAAATGATTTAATAATGAATAATAATTAATATACCGTATTTATCGGCGTATAACACGCACTTTTTTCCCCTTAAAATCAGGGGAAAATCATGGATGTGTGTTATACGCCGATCCCCGCTAATTGTGATCTATCGGCGGCGATCGCCGCCGACATTCACATAGCGTGTAGTTTTAAATATGGCGCCGCAGAGTTCGGAGGGACTCGGCGGAGCTGAACGAGCGCCGCCGAGATCACAGTGACTGGGCGGAGCCGAGATACACATGGCCGAGTGTTCTGGGCTCTTTCCGGCGCCGCTCACAGTCACGCCCAGTCCCGACGATGGACCTATGTTATGTCCATCATAGGGCGGAACTGGGCGTGACTGTGAGCGGCAACGAGAAGAGCCGAGTACACTCAGCTATGTGTAACTCGGCTCCGCCCAGTCACCGAGTCCCTCCGAACTCCGGGCGCCATATTTAAAACTACACGCTTTGTGTATGTCGGCGGCGATCATATAATGGACACTGGGGGCAAGGCTGCACTGACCACTGGGGCAAGGCTGCACTGGGGCAAAGCTGCACTGACAATTCTGCACTGGGGCAAAGCTGCACTGACAATTCTGCACTGGGGCAAAGCTGCACTGACAATTCTGCACTGGGGCAAAGCTGCACTGACAAGGCTGCACTGGGGCAAAGCTGCACTGACAAGGCTGCACTGGGGCAAAGCTGCACCGACAAGGCTGCAATGGACACTGGGGCAAGGCTGCACTGACACTGACAAGGCTGCAGATGGACACGATAACGCTGCATTGATGGGCATTTAAATGTAATTTTTTTTCCTTAAAATTCCCTCCTAAACTTGGTGTGCGTGTTATACGCCGATAAATACGGTAATCAATAGAGAGTTATAAGTAGAGAGTTATAAGTGATACATAAGGAATTATTATATCACGGCTGGATAGGGACAGTCGTAAGGGCATGGATATGCAAAAGGAATTGTAGGGATATAAAAGAACGACTTGCTCGTTTATGAAAAAGATATTAATAAGTAAAAAGAAGTGGGCATATCATGAACATGCAGACGTTGGCCCATGTCCAATGCATGCACATGTCCACAACCCACATATGGCACAAGAGACAGGGCAGATGAACCCAAGGACAAACGTGTCCAGAAACCCACACACCCATATATACATATGCATATACATGCACCTGCACACACAAACCATGTGTAACAGTGCGCATGCGCACATACACGCATGCACCGGAACAGCGGGATATACTATACATGGTCAGGACTGCGGCCATTTTACTTGCCCCCCCATCAGGAGGATGTGTGATCTCAGAAGGGAAAGGGAAGGAGGGAGAAGAAGGATGGTGGAATAGAAGAGTGGAGTAGGGAAGCCAAGAACCTGAAAATAATGCACATATGTATATATTGAAAATATCATATTGCTATAGCCGTAAATATAGTAAACAATAAAATTAGATGACTGTGTTGACTTCAATTTCCTCATTAAGGCCAAGAGGTGTCAAAGTGTTGAGGGTATAGATCCAGAAAGTTTCCTGTTTACACAGGCGTTGGAACCTTTCAGCTGGTGTAAATTTGTCAGCAGTGGCTTTATGATGATGAGCAGAAAAATGGCATGAGACACTGTATTGAGGGCTGCCTTCCTGGACATATCGTCGGTGTTCCCCGACTCTGGCATGCAAGGCCCTTATGGTTCTGCCTACCTAAAACATACCACATGGACAGGATAGACAGTACACAATATATGCCCAGCCAGATCCCTGACTTAAACCCAATTGAGCATCTCTGTAGAGACCTAAAAATTGCTGTCCACCAACGTTTACCATCCAACCTGACAGAACTGGAGAGGATCTGCAAGGAGGAATGGCAGAGGATCCCCAAATCCAGGTGTGAAAAACTTGTTGCATCTTTCCCAAAAAGACTCATGGCTGTATTAGATCAAAAGGGGCTTCTACTAAATAGGCAAAGGGTCTGAATACTTAGGACCATGTGATATTTCAGTTTTTCTTTTTTAATACGTTTGCAAAAATGTCAACAATTCTGTGTTTTTCTGTCAATATGGGGAGCTGTGTGTACATTAATGAGGAAAAAAATGAACTTAAATGATTTTAGCAAATGGGGGTCTGAATACTTTCCGTCCCCACTGTATATCGGCGTGCGGAGGTCCGGAAGTGGTTAATTACCCACGTATTTCTAATCTCTGGAGTTCTACCCACACGAATTCCACCTCCCCCCTTGTCCCATTCATAATGTCACTTCTCTCTACCACCCTTACATCATTTTTAATATAAAGACACACCCCTCCCTTCTTCTGCCTTCCCTGTCCTCCCAATGCAAGGTATACCCCTAAATATTTGCCAGCCAGTCGTGTGAGCGGTCAAACCAAGTTTCTGACTTCACAAAGTCCTCCTTGTGTAAAAGCAGCTCCAGTTCCTCCATTTTGTTAGCTAGGCTCCTGGCATTTGTGAATATGCCTCTGTGTTATTTTGAGTGCATTAAATCGCTCCTTATATTTCTCAGGCTTTGTTTTTGATTTGTCCACTCATTCACCCCGGGATTAGATGTTCTGGTTATATTATTACTACTGACTCCAGTATTGCCCTCTGTCTTTTGCGCACTGCCGGCGATCTCTTCCTCTGAACACACCCCCCCCCCCAACACCTACTTTAAAAGCCCCTCCAACTTTGTGACCATCTTTCTTCCCAATAGAGCTGCACCATCCCCATTAAGGTGCAGCCTCTCCTTACCAAAGAGCCAGTAACCGACTGAGAAGTCAGCCCAGTTCTCCATGATCCCGAACCCCTCCTTCCTGCACCAGTTCCTCCTTCTGCCTCTCTGGTGTGGCTCAAGGCACAGGTAGTATTTGAAATAACTACCTTGGAGGTCCTTCTCTTCAATCTATTCCCCAAGTCCCTGAAATCATTTTTAGGACTCTCCACCTTCCTGTCACTTTGTCATTGGTGCCAACGTGCACCATGACAGCTGGGTCCTCCCCGGCCTCACCCAATAATCTGTCCATCCGATCCGCAATGTGCCAAACCCGAGCGCCCGTTAAACAACATACTGTTCGAAGACCACAGTCTTTGTGACAGATTTCCCTCTTTGTCCTTCTAATAATTGAGTCCCATAGTACAAGTACCTGTCTAACCTTTTCTTTATCCCTGCCCCCCTCCTTACCGGAGCAGTCACTCCCCTGGCAGCTAGGGAAGGGCGCCTGCTCCAGCACTGCCACCATTGAGCTGATATCCCCAACGTCATGCAACTTGGCATATTGGGGTGTACCAACTCAGGACTGGCCTCCCTAGCGCTCTTTTCTCTAACCCTTCTAAATGTCACCCAGCTACCTCTGGCTTCTGTGCCTCCCGATCTCTACACTGGCCCCCCGCCAGCACCTGCTGGGTAATGTCCTTTCTAGGTTGCAGATGCTTCTCAGTGTTGCCACCTGATTCTCCAGAACCAGGATCTGGGCTTCCAGAGAAACAACTCACACAGCAGTATTCACTTAATTAAAATGACTCTGGCTGTAGGGGGCAGGTGCTTAGGAACATGTTACACCTAAAATATGGATGTAACATTATTCCTAATGGTGACCTTAGCCTGTGCTCTAACTGCTTGTTCAGAATATGTACATATATTTGTGCACATAATCGGGGCACAGGTCACTTTGTTTTACAGGTACAGTGTATTATGTCAACTACATTTAAAGTGGTTGTAAAGGCAGAAGGTTTTTTATCTTCATGCATTCTATGCATGATGATAAAAAAAAAACCTGTGTGTAGCAGCCCCCCTAATACTTACCTGAGCCCCATCTCTATCCAGCAATGTGCATTTCCAACCTGGGACTCTCCCTTCTCTATGAGACACAGCAGTGGCGCCATTGGCTCCCACTGCTGCCAATCAGTCAGGAGAGAGAGGTGTAGACACGGAGCTGCGGCTCAGCTTGGGGGCACTTCGACAGGAGGGAGGAGCCATGAGCACTGAAGAGGGACCCGAGAAGAGAAGGATCCACTGCACAGGGCAGGCAGGTATAACATGTTTGTTATTTTTAAAGAAAAAATAACAAGACTTTAGTGTCTCTATTAGGGCTCATTTACACTGCAGCTCAAAGGAGCTCAAAGAAGTGGCTCTTACGGGCTTTTGAGCTCTCATTTTTCCTGCCTAGAAACTCCCCTCGATGTTAGCCAATGTGTCCATGCAAACTTTGGCTTTTTCAGGCAATATGCTCTTACAGGCAGGAAAAAACCCCACCAAACTCACGCTTTTGAGAGGAGCTAGTGCACCAAAGAGCTCAAGGAAGCTTGAACGCGTAAACATTTTTGTTCCAGCTTTTTGTTTATATAATGGTTAAGAAAATACGATCTAGGAGGGTTTGTGAAAAAAAAGCTTATGCTCAAAAAAGCTCAAAGGAGCTCAAAAGAGCTTGAAAAAAAAAAAAAAAACGTGCACAAGAGCACTAAAAAGCACAAGCTTCTTCAAGCTGAAATAAAAACTCAAATGCCTGTAAAAGCAGCTTTTTTTTTTATTTATTTTTTTTAAACCTCTTCCCGACCACCTCACGCAGATATACTGCAGCAGAAGGGCACGTACAGGCAGATTAACGTACCTGTACGTTGCCCTTTAAGAGGCGGGTTACGGGCGTGCGCCCGCCTGGAGCTCCGTGGCCGTGATCGTGGGTCCCGTGGACCCGATGTCCACGGGGATACCCGCGATCGTCTCGCAGTGAGGAAGAACGGGGAGATGCTAATGTAAACAAGCATCTCCCCGTTCTGCCTAGTGACACTGTCACTGATCTCTGCTCCCTGTAATCGGGAGCGGTGATCAGTGATGTGTCACACACAGCCACTCCCCCCGACAGTTAGAAACACTCCCTAGGACACACTTAACCCCTACAGCGCCACCTAGAGGTTAACCCCTTCACTGCCGGTGACATTTTTACAGTAGTCAATGCAATTTTTTAGCATTGATCGCTGTATTAATGCCAATGGTCCCAAAAATGTGTCAAAATTGTCCGATGTGTCCGCCATAATGTCAGTCACGATAAAAATCGCTGATCGCCGCCATTACTAGTAAAAAAAAAAAAAATTAATAAAAATGCCATAAAACTATCCCCTATTTTGTAGACGCTATAACTTTTGCGCAAACCAATAAACGCTTATTGCGATTTATTTATTTATTTTTACCAAAAATATGTAGAAGAATACATATTGGCCTAAACTGAGGAAAAAAAATTTTTTTTATATATATTTTTTGGGGATATTTATTATAGCAAAAAGTAAAAAAAAGGGTTTTTTTTTTCAAAATTGTCGCTTTTTTTTTGTTTATAGCGCAAAAAATAAAAACCACAGAGGTGATCAAATACCACCAAAAGAAAGAGGAAAGAAAAAATGTTGTTTGGGAGCCATGTCGCACGACCGCGCAATTGTCAGTTAAAGCGACGCAGTGCCGAATCACAAAAGTGCTCTGGTCTTTGGCCAGCAAAATGGTCCGGGGCTGAAGTGGTTAAGCTGCAGTGTGCATGAGCCCTAAGGCCTCTTGCTCACTGTACTGATGTTTGAGCATCTGCTTTTTTGGATGTCATTTCAGGCGTTTGTTTTGCGCGTACTTGCACTTGTGCGCACAATACATTCCTAGGGAAAATGTGTTATAATTTATGTTTATATACACATATTTGCACGCACCGGTGCAAAATACTGACCAGGAACACAGATTTTTCTATTTTTCTTTTATTCAACAATATGCAGCACTTGTTTACTCGCCTGTGTGTACAAGCACATTGTAAACAAGGGGCTGCATTTGAGAGCAGTAAAAAAAAAAAACAACTCTACTGAGCTTTTTCAAGCTGCAAGAGGCCTAAAAGTTGTTTTTGTATTTCTGCCATCAGCAACTCTCCCTCCTCCTCTATACTTGCAGTTTTAGGTTGAGCATTGCACCTCCTCATGCAGGGAAAAAAACCAGCAGTGCTAATTTGTTACTGTGAATTCTGCAGGAAGTAGAACAATTATTTTTACCCATGAAGAATGTCAGTGGGGGATTGGATAGCCCTAATAACTAGAGTAGAAACCCCCTTCAAACAAACCCAGTTGTCTTTATTCAGGTAATAACTAGCATATCCATGAAAACCGGTTTATAATCTAGATTGCACTGCGCAGCAGACCAGAGGAGCAAAAGAAATACATTTATTCCTTGCAATGCTGTCCTTTTATGTAACTTAATATATTCCCCTTCTAAAAAGTTCATTTGCTTTAAATTAACTTATATTTCCAGTGAGATCGCCTCAAAGAAAGCACAAAGGGAGGCTTAGTGATTTAGTCTTCCATCAAATAAACCACATAATTAAAAAAAAAAAAAAAACGAGACAAAAAAAAAAAAACCAATGAGGCAAGGAGCCGCTCAAAAGCACGGCGCTCCCTCTCAGGGGGATGTCAGATTACAGAAATTAGAAAGACTTTGCTCAGAAATTGGGAGATAGAATTAATTTTTGCTTAAGCAGGAACGTGTCAAAAGCCTATTATGTTAATTTTTCAATTTTGCCTCCACTAGTCACACATTTAAAAATGGCTGCATGGCGCAGAACACCGTAATTAATGTCTATTTCTGCTGCAGAACACGATAAAACTAATGTCAAGAGTCTCGTACACAGACTGTGGCCAGTTTATATATAGATGTCTTTTAAAGGACTACTGTCCTGATAAATAGTGCATTCTAAGAACTCTATGCAGTTAATGGATTTCGTTTATGAATTCTTTTTTTTTTTTTTTCCTATTTTACATGCCTTTGTACCTGTTTTTCCTTACGTTTGTGGACCAAGCTGACCAGTGACCATGACAGGGATTTGCGACAAAATATTATGCTTGTAGAAAGCTTGCAATTAGTTTTTTTTTTTTTTTTTTTAAATCCATTCCCCAACATATCAGAAAACAAAGCGATCAGTGTGATCCATCGATCCTCTTTAGGGTTGAATGACTTCCTTGTCATCCAACCCACTTCCTGTTATCTTGGGCAGTGATGGCAAACCTTGGCACCCCAGATGATTTGGAACTACATTTACCATGATGCTCATGCATTCTGCAGTGTAGTTGAGCATCATGGGAAATGTAGTTCCAAAACATCTGGGGTGCCAAGGTTCGCCATCACTCTCCTAGGGTGTTAAGGACCCGCTCCCTGGTGGTACGTCATCTAGCTGTCCTGAGTTTACAGGATTGCAGCATTCAGGACTGTCCACCGCTGAAGGAAGAGTAACATCACGTGACTAAACCTAAAATTGGTTGTAAAAAAAAGTAGATTTTATAAAAAAAAAATTCTGGGTGGTCATTTGAAGGTGCTTGGGCCTAGAAGCTAATTTTGAAGGGGTTGGGTGTAGAGTTTAGCTTTGGACTTCTGATGCCTGTTTTCTGGTTCAACTGATGGTGCCCCCCACTACTGAAGGAAGAGAACTTGTGTATGTAGAGTGTTTACATTATTTTATTTTTTAATTCTCTACGGGCCCTAGAGAATAAAATGGTGGATGCTGCATATTTTTACATCACACAATTTTTGCACAGCAGAGTTGCAAACACAATTTTTCGGGAAAAAAGAAAATGTAATGAATATGCAAAAACACAATATAATACCTAATTGTTTGGTAAGATATAAAAGATGATGTTACACAGAGTAAATAGATACTTAACATGTCACCCTTCAAAATTGCATACGGCTGTGGAACCGCGCCAAACTACAGTACCTAAAAATCTCTATAGTCGATGCTATAAAAACCTTTACAGGTTATCAGTTTAGCGTTACACAGGAAGTCTGATACTAGAATTATTGCTTTCGCTATATTGTTCACGCGATGCCTCACATGCGTGAGGCAATAAAGTTGATAAAAAAACCACATGTTTTTAGAGAGTCCTGTATTTCACCTGAAGTTATTTGTGGGTTTTTCTTTGCATCCCAAACTATTTTCTTGGCAGTTGTGGCTGAAATTTTAGTTTGTCTACCTGACCGTGGTTTGGTTTCAGCAGAACCCCTCATTTTCCACTTCTTGATTAGGGTTTGAACACTGCTGATTGGCATTCTCAATTCCTTGGATATCTTTTTATATCCCTTTCCTGTTTTATACAGTTCAAATACCTTTTCCCGCAGATCTTTTGACAATTCTTTGATCCTTTGACAATTGACCTTTTATACACACGCACTAATTACAAGCAAACAGATCACAGGTGAGTATGGTTACCTTTTAAAGAGGAAGTAAACCCTGGTGGATTTTACTTCCTCTTTTTTTTCCCTGCAAAGGTAAAGCATAATGGGCTACAATGCATCGCACAGTAGCCCATTATGTGTCACTTACCTGAAACTGCCCGTGATGTCACCGTTGTCCCCACTAGCAAATTCTGCCAGGGTATGTAAACTTTTGAGCACAACTGTATTCTACCTGTGTATTTAGCTGTTTGCCTGCAGTTCACCTTCAACAGTTTAAAACTAATGATAATTCGAAAACTATTCACTGAAAATAATTAGCATCTTTCTAAATAAGGCCCAGAGTACATCAAGGTGGTCATCTTCAGTATCTATCACCTTGTGTGCTTTGTTAATTATCTTCTGAAGTACAAAGACTTTATCAGGCTCTTTAATTCATGGTGTCTTTAGAAGAAGAAATCTGTAGGATATATTTAGTGTTGGTTCCTTTTTATCTGTCTAAATATTTAGACAGCGCATCAGCTGTGATCAATTTACCCGATTGACCTTGATCATCCCATGTGAAATTAGGCAGGTAACAGGCTGCCATCCAGCGTGTCAAGCCGCTCTCCCTCTGTGTACCCGCTGCTTTTAATTCATTTGCCATTTACAGTAGATGATTATCTGTGTTTCTGGGGTATTAAAATGTTATTTATAAAACTCATTTTGCCAACATTTATCTCTTCATCTGTCCGTGAAAATCTTCAAATGGATGTTCTTGTCATTAAACCGGACAAGATGACAGCACGTCGTGGCAAATCACACAGTTTTCAAAACAAGTTTTCGAGATCTGATGTGCAAATTGCAGGTTATTCATGGGTGCTTTGGGGTAATGTCAGAACACTAATTTCATTAAAGTGCCACCCCTGAGAAATTCAATCAGTAAACTTCTCCAGGTGTTTCAAGGGGGCAAGATAGCATGAAAATTGAAAGGGAGACTAACCCCTGGGCAGGGGAATCAGTGAGGGACTAAAATTATGCATCCGCCATTCCGCCTCATAGGAGGGTGGGTCTACATTCCAAAAGACTACTTAATACAGCAAGAAAAGGTGCATGTGGGACCCAGAGAAAGTTGGTATAAGGTGACCCCTCACTATAATGCAGCATCAAATTTTACTGGACTCCATACAAAATAACAACGTTACAAAAAAACATTTCATCCCTCCACCACTATGACAACATTGTTATAATAAAATCAGCACACGCTACGGCCCATTAATAGCACTTAAAACAAATGAGGTATATCTTTTCTTCTATTCATGATGGGACAGCTGTCATGTAAAGAGCTCAACAGAGCAATATCAATTTACAATGCAAGCATTTAGCATAATTGTGTCCCTTCAGAATAGTGACATCCTCATAAAAAACACTGTTAGAAGCAGGGGGATTCCACATAAAATCTCAGTACCAAAATAGAGAGTAAGGTAATCAGATGGAAAGAAAAGTCGTCCCCCCCCCCCCCCCCCGTGTGGGGGTTGGGTAACACACTAGCACTGCATCCGAGATTGCATGGTCTCTTTATTTGCTGAGCCTCACTCTCCAAAACCAAAATGTTGCAGTAAACCCTGACTTCTGCCGTGACACCTACAGTAAGCAAGGGTAACCTCCCCCATCCTTCCACTGAGTATCCGGATTTGCCAGATCTCGCAAGAAGATGCTCCAGCACCGTGCAGTAGTGTCTTGGAACTTGGTTTACTCTGCATTCCCATGGATCTTGCCAAAAGGATAGTATCGTCCTAATTTGACAGGCTTGCAGGGATGGGTGCATGGCTCTAAGTACACATTTGGGTTGATTTACTAAAACTGGAGAGTGCAAAATCTGGTGCAGTTCTGCAGGTTTTTTTTGTCAAAGCTTAATTGAAAAATCTGAAGCTGACAGTGTTAATTTTGACGTCAAATTCCAATTTAGTTTTAGTCATAGTCTTTTGACTAAAATGCCATTTTAGTTTTAGTCGTAGTTTAGTCATCTGAATTGTTTTCATCGTAGTTTAGTAGACTAAAGCCCCTTTCACATGGGGCAGACTGCGGCTGCCATCCGCTTGCTCAGCAAGTCTATGTATAAATTAACTTTCAAATGCGACAATTAATTTCCCAATAAATTACCCAAGAGTTGACTGAGTTGAGGAAATTTTCACTTTTATATGCCTGTGACACCAGGGCATAAAATGAGGGGAGCAGGATCTCTAACTTTTCCCAACCTCAACTATAAAAAAAAAAAAAAAGTCTTTGTCCCCATTGGAGAGATTTTTCATCTCTTTGCCCTTGGACCCTTCTTCTCCAGGGCAGGAAGAGAGGGAGGGGGAATATCTCTGGGATATAGGCAACAATAAAACCTTTCCCAATCTATTAAAAAAAAAAAAGCAGGTATAAAAGGTGCACCCAAATGCTTTATAAACTCTTCAAATTGTGTAATATTCTTTAGGTGCCCCCAGTCTTAGACTCCATTGTTCACATATTGCACACATTGACTTTTTCAACAAGATGCTAAGCCAACCCCATGCTTTTCTAAGTTGTGTATTCTCTGTGGCCAATAGAAGCTTATAATTGATTTGTGAAATGGAGAAATCTGAGCTCAGTGTTGAATTGAAAGCGGAACTTGCAAGAGAATGCAAGATCCCTTCATTAGATCGGGACCCCCTCCGCTTTCTAAATTTCTGTACAATAGTACTATACCCCCAGCAGGAAATGTCCAAGGAGACTATGCCATTGATTGCAAAAAACATGCATACAGCAAAGTGAGGAACCTTGTCCTAATTAACATTAGGTCATTAGGACAAGGTTCCTCACTGCATTGTATACGTGTTTGACTGGACAATCTCCTTTTAGATCTACCGACTGCTATGGAGTGCAAGGGCCTGTCTGACTGAATAGTTTAGGTCTTCATGTTCCAAAAAATGTAAGCTCTGATTGCAACGTGTATGGTGAGCTTTGGAAGATGATTGATTTGTAGAGCTAGGTTCCCTCTCAAGAATCCAGATCCTGCTGTACAGGAGACTACAAGTAGCTATAACTACAATTTTCTACCATTATTTAATATATATTCAGCCTTAAACTCTTACTAAACCCACAAAAGTAAAATTAGTCTATATATACAGTAAAGCATGCTTGTTATACTCACTGTGGAACATAAGGGGTTAATCCTCCGCATTGTGTAAAAAGGCTGTTTGATGCTGTCTTCTCTGCTCCCCCCCTTCTTTCACTGTCCCCAGTCCATCTCCTGAACATACGGAGCCTTTGGAGTCACTCTGCACATGCTCAGTTTGGTGTGTATTTATAGAGAGATATTTTTTTTTTTTTTTTTTGGAATGGTGCACGTGATCAGCACAGGGCCAATCGGCACTGTCCAGACAGAGGGTCAGGGGCATGCATCCTTATAGGACATTCAGTGTAGAATGAAAACTCCTCCTACAAGCTTTAACCATTGCTCGGCCGGTCATAGGACTGCTATATACTGCTGATGAGAAAAGGTATTTGGCAGTTTATATTTACTAAAACTATTGCATTTCCGTGTTCTGTGTACTGTGGGGGACCAGATATAATGAATGCAGGCTCCAATAAAAATGCCAACGTCACCAAGCGGAGTGTTTATTTCCCCACTCTGGCTGCGTCCATAATTTCTGCAAGCGTCTTCTTTTTTTTTTTTTTTTCAGGATGGTGTCCATTACTAAATGACAGGTTCACTTTAGTAACAAATCTCTTTTGCATAAAATGGTGAAGAAACCATCTTGGCATAATAAGCAGCTCATTATGAGCTAAAATAGCCCAGCGAATTCCAGCCAGGCATTGGTGCTAGATAAATCAGTTTATTATTACATTGAGTAGTGCTAGCAGCCTGTTGACAGCTCAATTGGTCCATCTAAAAAAAACAATACTTGATAAATGAATTTGTAGTTAAAACTGGAAGAGCCATGTGTGCGCCAGCTGCAGTTTAATGGAGCCCAATAAACAGGATGGCGTGCAGATGTAAACAGCTTCTTTTTTTTTTTTTTTTTTTACTCTAAATAAAAGTGGCTCTATAAAACATTTGCGCGTTCAAGAAGTTGCAGGACATAACTTTCTTATTCAGTTTTTGTCATCTAAACATGTTGAATGTCGGAATCGGATGTATACTTTTTCTACCCCCTAGGTTAGTGGTCTTCAAACTGCAGCCCGGGGGGGCAAGATGCGACCCCTTGCTAGCCTTTATTCAGACTTTGGGGCACTATATTTCTTCCACCGATTACAGGCACTTTTCCTCCAACTGGGGGGTATTTGGCGCACTCAGGGAAGACTGGTACAGGTAGTGCCCAGACAATGATGTTAAAATAATGGGTGAGTAAGGTAATGTTAAAGCGGAGTTCCACCCATTTAAAAGTCAGCAGCTACAAAAAGTGTAGCTGCTGACTTTTGATAAGACGCTCACCTGTCCCAAGGTACAGCGATGCGGACACACGAAGCCCCACTCCTCTCCTGCTCCTCTAACGCTCCTCCCCCCCTCCTCTCCGCGGCGCCGGCATTCTAACTGTGGGCACCCAGCTTCGGCGTCACAGATGGGCGCACACTGCGCATGTGCGAGCAGCGCTGTGAATGGCCGGGCAATCTTCTGGGACCTGTGGCACGTGTCCCAGCAGATTGCAGGGAAGGAGGGGGGGGAAGAGGTCATTCTTCCTTTTGGCGCCAGGGGACAAGTGGGGAGCCGGGTGACCGTAAAAACAGGATACCCACTCTCCTCCAAAAAAATGACATGCCAAATGTGGCATGTCAGGGGGTCATCAGCACTTAGGCTCGATTCACACTAGCGCGTTTTTTGATGCATTTTGCAGAAATGCACGGGAATTTTTTAACATGGGTTCCTATGGAACATGTTCACATCAATGCTTTTTTGTTTCTTTGCGTTTTTGGAAAGGGTCGGGGACTTTTTTTCATGCAAAATGCAGCGTTTTGCATGTAATGGATTTCAATGGACAAGCATCAAAAACGCAAGTGCACCGTTTTTGCAGTGTTTTTGATGCGTTTTTGGTGCGTTTTTGATGCGTTTTTGCCTTTTTTTTTTTTTACATTTTTTTTTAGACTGTAAAAAAAAACTGTAAAAAAAAAAAAACCGCAAAACGCAAATCGCGGCAAAAACGCGGCTCAAAAACGTGGCAAGCATGAAAAAAAAAACTCCAAAAACGCTCAAAAGCAACATGCATAGGTGTGAATCGAGCCTTAAAGCGGAAGTTCCATTTTTGGCTTTAATATTAAGAAGTCCATGTACCTTTTATAATGTCAAAAGTATTGGGGACGCCTGCCTTTACACGCACATGAACTTTAATGGCATCCCAGTCTTAGTCCGTAGGGTTCAATATTGAGTTGGCCTACCCTTTGCAGCTATAACCGCTTCAACTCTTCTGGGAAGGCTGTCCCCGCTCTAATTCATCCCAATGGTGTTCTATCGGGTTAAAGTCAGGACTCTGTGCAGGCCAGTCAAGTTCCTCCACCCCAAACTCGCTCATCCATGTCTATATGGACATTGCTTTGTGCATCGATACCCAGTCATGTTGGAGCGAAGACTGCGAGCCAGGCCTTCTCGTCTAATATCAGTGCCTGACCTCACAAATGCGTTTCTGGAGGAATGATCAAACATTCTCATAGACACACTCCTAAACCTTGTGGATAGCTTTCCCAGAAGAGTTGAGACTGTTGTAGCTGCAAAGGGTGGGCCAACTCAATATTGAACCCGACGGACTAAGACTGGGATGCCATTAAAGTTCAAGTGTAAAGGCAGGCGTTCCAATACTTTTGACAGTATAGTGTAGTTCAATAAACAATCCTTGGACTTCTGAGGGTGCTTGAGCCTCATGAAGAGATAGAAGGAAGTCTGGAGGAAATACATGGAGAAAGGAGCAGTGCCCTCTAAGTGCAGCAGTCGATAAGCCCTGGGTCTCCTGTTGTCCACTAGTGTGGCTTCTAAAGCCGCGTACACACGAGCGGAATGTTTGACAGAAAAAGTCAGACGGAAGCTTTTCATCGTCTATTCCGATCGTGTGTATGCCTCATCTGACTTTTTTTTCGAAAATTCTGACTGACCTAGAAATGGAACATGTTCTAAATATTTCTGACGCAACCAATTCCTATCGGGAAAACCACTCGTCTGTATGCTGTTCCGACGGACCAAAAATGGCGCATGCTCTGAAGTAAGTTCGAGACTGAAGCTATTGGCTACTGGCTATTTAACTTCCTTTTTCTAGTCCCGTCGTACGTGCTGTACGTCACCTCGTTCTGGACGGTCAGACTTTGGTCGGACTTTGGTTTGACCGTGTGTAGGCAAGACCGCTTGAATGGAATTCCGTTGGAGAAACCTTTGGAGTTTATTCCGACGGCAAAACCGGTCGCGTGTACAGGACATTAGAGTATTTCACCCATTGTTGTTTGTGCTAATTAACCTTGTTATTGTATGAAGGAGTTCTGTGTTGATATTTATATTAATGTGTATTGTGTAGTCTGTGAGCTAGGAGACGTGAAGTCTACTCTGAGGGGTCAAATCTGTGAGTCACTTAGTCTGGGTAAATGATTTAGTAAACTAGCTCATGTTAACTAGGTTTCTGGTTACAGGTGTATTGTTAGAGTAATATGAGCAGGAGGGAGGAACCTCCTCTCTTACTGTATATAAGACTTGTATTTTGGTTCTAATAAAAGAGTCCATGTTCAGCAACTAAACGAGTATCGTCTTGTTTTGTGCTTGTGAGCGGTTGGAATATCTGATATCTATATGCAGACTGACGAAAGCACTCAAGCGGAGTGTGGGGCGTTTCGTTACAGGTGGGTGCGGCCAAATTGCATTACCAGTGGGAGGATCTTAAGAAGCAATAAATACCAGGAGTGCGTTATGTGTGGAGATCAGGGATGCACTATGCACAAAGTGCAGAGTTCAGGGGTTCCCTATGTGCAGAGTTCAGAAGTGTGCTGTGTACAGAGTTCAGGGGTGTGCTACGTGCAGAATTCAGGGGTGAACTGTTTACAGAATGCAGGATTGAGGAATGCGCTACACACAGACTGCAGGGTTGAGGAATGCGCTACACACAGACTGCAGGGTTGAGGAATGCGCTACACACAGACTGCAGGGTTGAGGAATGTGCTATGCACATTGTGTAGAATTCCTGCTGAAAAAAAGCCCTAGGTGTGAGGGCCACATGAAATGAGCTGGCAAGCCGGATTTGGCCCACAGGGCTCAGGGTTGTCACATGGCCCTAGATATAAAAAAACGAGCAGTTAACCCATGCACGGCGGGCACAGCCCAACTGCATGGGAAAATAAAATTTGTTGCCCGGATTCTTTAAATCTCTGCAGAAACCCATCAAGCATCCCACTGTCACAGCGCATTTTTTCTTGTGCTAATACATGCAAATGCATTACATGTAATGGCTTTATACATGCTATATCACTTATATTAAAATTATATCACTTATATGCAAAGTGTTTATTGAAAAACAATATATCTGCAGTACAATGCTGTAAAATGATTTTTAACTTCATATTTCTTCCACGTGCCAAGAAACCCATAAAATGTTGCATGCCTTATTTTTCAGGAATGTTTCACCCTGGGTGTTACATCCGTTCAGAGAGATAATTAATCTAGAACCTTGTATTGTTAACCCTTAGGCCTCCTGTTTACAGATGCTGTTGCTGTATATTTTAGTTGTGTTGTATGTCGACACTTATTCTGACACCTCAGGTGTTGCGGTGTGACAGCACACCAGCACAATATTATATTCTGAGGGACTTTGAAGAGTTCTGTCCTGTGGTTAAGTCCTTGCTTAGTGAGAATATGCTAAGCACTCTGTATTCTAAATTGGCTTATTTACGCTCAGTGACCCTCTAGGTGAAATATTTTGCAATCTTCATGTATAAACCATGCATTAGCAAGGTTATGACGTTATTGAGAACTGTGCCCCTGGTGGCTTTTATGCAAGAAAATTAATTCACCGAGTTGTACTGGTAATTTAAAGGTAATTTGTCACAAATTGAAACAAAATCACATTTCTTTTTTTAGCGCAAATCGAAGCAGTAGAACTCATTTGTTACTTTTCATCAAGTTGTGGGCTTTGGACGCAACAGGAAAATATTCAAAATGGTTGTTTGCACCTTTTCATGCATTTTGGACAATCTGTTATTTATTCATCACCCTGGTCTCCTTCAAGTCCATTGAATCTGATTCTTTAACTGCTTGCCGACCGCATTTCACAGGGATGCACGGCGGCAAAGTCGCCTCCCTGTGCTGTAGCACGTACCTAGTACATGACCCGCTCGCCCACCGGCCTGGCTAGGCTGTGATTCTTCGCAGCACAAACCGAGCAGTGGGTCTCGGTCAGTGATTGGCCTGCCGGCACCCGATGATTGGCTCAGTCATTCACAGAACAGAGCCATGTTATTTGTAAACAATACAGAGCTCTGGTCACTGACACGGGATTTGGTGGATTTTTTTCCCTGCTAAGCAGGGGAAAAAAAGCAACAAGATCCTTGGTAAAAGCAGCACACATTACACATAATTGGGCATGCATGGGTATAGCTACGATTTAGGCCCCTTGCACATGGTATGGTCCAACTGCAGTGCGTCTCTCCCGATATTTTAGTGCCCATAGGAGGGATGGGTGCAGGCAGCCTGTCAGTCTATTGCAGGCGGCAGCTGGACGCCTTTAGGGCCCAGCGTCTTCAGGGGCAAAGGGGCAAGTCTTCTGCATTTCAGACCTTAATCCATGACCCGGTACAGCGTCAGCCTACCATAGACTTTGCTGGGCTGCCTGCAGTGAAGCTGGACGCTGCACCCGTCCCTTCCAAGCGCACTAAAATGCCAGGAGGTATGCATTGCAGCTGGCCGGCCCTGTGTGCAAAGGGCCTTTAGGGTTTTCGTCTGTTGACGGACAGCACAGTTTTCAAAGAGTAGAAAACTCCCTTTGCATTATGGGAGGAAGATCTTGGTTTTTAATAATGGCAAAGTATGTTTACAGAAAATTGTCACAGTTCCCGCTGCCTGCGCAGAACTGCCATCTCTCCCCAATGCTGCGCTGTGATCCGTGTACACTGAAGGGACTCATCTTTATTTGTATTTTAATGTTCGTAATTCAGCGTTATCGACCCGGCTATGCTTTCACTCTTCTGGAGAGAGAACAAGTTTTGTCGAGGCAGGTGTTTTCTTCTAAGACTAAAATTGATTTTATAATCTAAAAATGTATTTGCAAGCTGTGCTCTCTGCACTGTCTGGTTTCGGGATTCAATCAGTTCATTAGAGTGCAGCTATCACCCTGCAGAGGCCCCAGCAGAGCGCCATTGTGTGTGCTGGTTCAGTACGTGTATTGCTGGGATATACGTCATGGTATTTTAAAGAATATTCAGCTTTTACGTCATTGAGTTGTCCAATCCTCTCTTCAGCCACTTGATAATGAAAACATAACACATTTCCTATCCTCCACGTTTCAGGTTTTCATTAGAGGTGCACCGAAATGAAAATTTTGGTACAGAAATTGAAAAATTCAGGATGCACTTGACCGAAACCAAAATGACAGTTTTTAAATAAAAAAATATATATATTTTATATATAATTGTATTATATTCAACTTGTTAATTAATATGAGCTTAAAGCGGAGTTGCGCCCACCGCGCAAAAAAATTTAAAGACAGCTGCACATACTATAGCTGCTGACTTTTAATAATAGGACACTTACCTGTCCTGGAATCCAGTGATGTCAGCACCCCAGCCAATGTTTCCGTACATATATCTACCGGCTCTCAGGTGCTCCTGCCGCCGCCATGCTTAGTTAGGGAACCCAGCAGTGAAGCCTTGCGACTTCACAGTCGGTTCCCTACTGCGCATGCGCGAAACAAGCTGCACTCTTACTGGCCCAGGGGAGGGAGGAGGGGCCCGCACTGCTGACATACCTCACCGCAGGGAGGTCCAATGGAAGTGGGGATGGGTACCTATTAAAAACATCGAAAGGTGCCAATTGTGGCACCGGAGGGGGAGAGGAGACAAAAGCGGAGCTTCCACTTTTGGGTGGAACTCCGCTTTAAATGAATATTAATTCTGCCATTATCAACACCCTTTTAGCTCAAGAAAAATGAATCCCTTTAAATTCTATGTATGTCTTCACACTGGTACATTGCGCTTCCGTTGTGGTGTTAAAAATCCCACTTGCTGCATTTTTGCTCTATTAAAAAAAACGCACCAAAAATCTATCCCCCCCATTGAAGCGCATTAGAAAATGCAGCAAGAACCCATCAATAACACACCCGTGTTACGTTTTTGATGTGGTTTTAGAGTCACATGACCTATGAAAAACACCAAAGGCACAGTGAAATCTTGGCAAAATTGCATGTGTTTTTCGGCACCATTATCGCCACTTCTTTCTCTATCAGCGAAATGCCGAAATATTGGCTCATCTCTAGTTTTCATGTTATTTTTTTCTCTTAAATATTCTTTATTAACATTTCTTATAATTTACATTTCATAAAATTTACATAACTTCCAACAGGCATGTGGAGACAACCTCCAATTCGTATAGACAAAGTTCATTTAATCAATCCATGTCCATTTTATCTACCCCTTCTACCTAACCCCTCCCACCTCCTCCCATCCCATCCAGGGTCCCACATTCTTTCATTTATTCCTTACAACCGATGCTTATCAACCAGGGGTTCCACATCTTTTCATATTTCTTTATATTTCCTCTTCTAATGTATAGAGCTCTCTCCTTCCAAATGATCTCATTTACTGTTTTTACCCATTCCTCCACCGTCGGGGGGGCTACAGTCTGCCATCTTTGCATAATCAACTTCCGGGCTTGATACAGGCACCTCAAAACTGCTGTTTTTAGTGTTATCTCCTCCTGTCCCCATATTCTATCTCCAAGAATGCATAGTCTGGCCTCTGTTTCCAAGGGTATCCCCCACCTGCTGCTAATGGCTTCTACTACCCCTGTCCAGTACCGAGCTAACTTGGGACATCTCCAGACCATATGTATCAGGTCTCCCTCCCCACCACATCTAGGGCATTTAGCATCTAATCTTAGTCCGCATCTAAATAGTTTTTTTGGTGTATAATATGCCCTATGTACCAGCATTAAGTGAGAAACTCTCTGCGCAGGGGATACTGAAACCAGCTGCCCGATCTCCAATATTTTCCTCCATTGTCCATCTGATAATTTCCCAACATCCACCTCCCATCCCTCCCTACACCCAAGGTGTTCTGGCCTTACAATACTTTTACCGCACAGCTGTGCATATATTTCTGAAATAAATCCCTTTATTTTCCCAGGTTTAACCACTTTCTGAAGCAATGCAGCCTCGCTCCAAACTAAAGGATGTATCCTAAACTGGGCAGCCAAAGCAGATCTCATTTGCAAGTATCTAAAGAAGGTTTGCTTTGGGATTCCGTTTTCAGTTTGAAGTTCCCCAAAAGATTTTAATACGTTCCCTTTGTATAGCTGGGATAGTCTGTTTATGCCCCATCTCTCCCACTCTTTAAACTCCCCCATGGCCACCACCTCCTGTAAGTTCCTATTGTGCCACAGGGGGGCATATTCTGTAAACCCAACATAGCCCATTAAGTTCTTTACTGCCTTCCAGACCTTTGTTAACATCCTAATTGTGGGGCCGCTCTCAGGAAAAGAGTCAGCCTCCAATGCCTCCACTACTGTCTTGTGTGGCGCCTCCAGAGTCAACAACCCTCTATCTACGCTTCCGCCGCTTATATGCTGCAGCTGTGCCGTGAGAAAATAACATCTTGGATGCGGGAGTGCCATTCCCCCTTCCTTAATTGGCAGCTGTAAACTCTGGAGGCTGATCCTAGCCTTACCCCTCTTCCACACCAACTCCCTAAATAGAGTATCAATTTTCTTAAACCATTTTTTATTCACCCACACCGGTGTGTTATGTAACAGATACAGTAACTGGGGGAGCCAGACCATCTTAATTAAGTTACCTCTCCCTGCCACTGATAGGGGTAGCCGGTTCCAGATATCTATTTTGCGCTTAAATTTAATCAGTAATGGGGCTAGGTTATCTTCTATATACTGCTTGGGATCCTTTGTCATGTCTATACCCAAGTATCGTATTGTTGCAACCACTTTCAACTGGGAGATTCCCGATGACACAGAAATATTAGGGATATCTATGGGCAGAAGTGCCGATTTCTTCCAGTTCACCACTAGTTTTCATGTTATAACTTACCACAAAAAGTTCCGTTGGCTATTTTTCCGAACATAACAGATGGTGTATAGAAAAAAAGGATGCTCCCTTTGTATCTGCTGTTAGTTTGTTTGTGGCAGGCATGGTTGAAAAGATAGGATGATTGGCACCGCACAAAAAATGTCCTAAAAACTTCCGGGCCAGGAGGCGGGGCTGTATGTGACAGCGAGCGCAGAGAAAACTCTGCAATTTAAATGAAAGCTGTTACAGCGATGTTCCCCACTCTGTGATGATATGGCCTGCAATCCTCTTCCTTTCCTCTCTTCCCCTGAACAGGTGAAGCAGCAATCACGTTCACAGGTGAGGCTACATTGTTGGGCACAGGTGAGGCTGCATTGATGGGCACAGGTGCGGCTGCATTGATGGGCACAGGGGAAGCTGCATTGATGGGCACAGGGTAAGATGCATTGATGGGCACAGGTGAAGCTGCATTGATGAGCAGTGTAGCTGCATTGTTGGGCACAGGTGTGGCTGCATTGTTGGGCACAGGTGTGGCTGCATTGATGGGCAAAGGGGAAGCTGCATTGATGGGCACAGGGTAAGATGCATTGATGGGCACAGGTGAAGCTGTATTGATGGGCACAGGGTAAGATGCATTGATGGGCACAGGTGAAGCTGTATTAATGAGCAGTGAGGCTGCACTGATGGGCACTGATAAAGTTGTTAATTTTTTTGTAATTTAATTCTGCATAAAACATTTAAGTGTCATTTTATGAGATAATTTAGAAGGGCGTGTTTAGGGGCAGAATTAGGGGTTGAGTGGGGCAACTGGTGGTGAGTAATCCTTTGTTTGTTAACCCAAAAAAAATAATTTAAGATCCTGTTCCCTTAAAGCATGTTATACAACACAGTGCTTGTTCTGTGTCATTTGGACCCCCGTATCACCTGAAATACCTGGCTGATCCTGCCTAGCTATGCCCTCCCCTCTGCAAACAGACCACGATAATCATGGCTGCTGAGCCATGACATTGTGGTCTGTTTGCGTGATCTGTCAGCTGCAGCCTGCTATCTGTCTCCTGTGTCCTCCTCACTCCTCCCCATCTCTGCCTGTCTCTGTTCTACCAGCCTCTTCTCGCCTATGCTCTGCTGGTCACTTTACCTTGACATCATTAACCACTTCCCAACCATAGGATGTCCATGGGACATTTTTAGGGTAAAGTGTTTATACCGGGATGATGCCTGCAGATACAGGCATCATTCCAGTATCTTTTTTTTCCAGCAGGCAATTCCCTTTTTTGCAAAAGCCATCCTAGCAGATGATTAGCCGCTGGATGGCTTTCACAGGCAGTGCCCCCCCCCCCCCAATGGTCGCCTCTCTAGGCTCTCCCGTTTGATCGGAGAGCCACGGGATCCGGTCCAGCACTTCTGCTGGGTTATCACAGAGCCGGGCGTGGACCAGATGGTCTCCGGCCATCTCTGCTCCTGGGAGGCCGGAATCGACGTCAGAAGATGCCAGAGTTGGCCCAGTAGGAAAGTGGTTAAAGGAGAAGTATAGCCAAAGCTATTTTGGCTGTACTCCTCCTGTAGGTCACAGAAGTGCACTTAGTTCTGCACCCCTGTGACCTGTTTTTAGCCGACAGCTAAAGCCCACTGTCGCCTGACATCACAAAGCCGGTCCAGGCTCTGAAAAGATCCCAACCATATGTCTGGAATGCACCTAGATGCCTGGACCAACAGCTTGGCTTAGCCTGACAGTCACGGCTCTCTGCTCATCAGAGCAGAGTTGGAGAACGGAGCAATCAGGTGGGGGTTTGATCGCTCCATTCCCACTGCAGAGCCGGCAGGGGACAGATGCAGCATTGGATCGATGCTGTTTCCACCTAGGTGAGTATTTTTATTTTTTTAAGTCTCATAGCCCTGCATTGGATGCGAGAACACTGAGAAACCGTCCACCGCAAGAACGTAGAGGAGCGCTGTCTGCCGGGGGAGTAGCAGACTAAGTAAGTAAAACTGCTTCTCCCATCCACCACACCTAGACAACCTTGAAGTTGGAAAGCAGTGCCACTGCAAGGGTGTTTTTTTTTTTTGTTTTGTTTTTTTATTTCCCCAGAGTTGTGCTTTAGGAAGACATGTCAGAACTCCTACACCTTCTGGCGCCTTGGAGCCAGCTTCTCTACGAATTAATTTCACTCTGAAAATCATGATTTTGTGTAAGTGATCAAACTCCAGAGAGCACTAATCCCGAATCCCAGACTGGAGCGTGTGAAAACCTGGGAATTGTGCCCAGCTTCGTTCAGCATTGTTAGTAATCTACTCCGTCTTCATAAGAATGAATATTTATAGCCAGGAAAACTCCTCTTCTTAGTCATTCGCTTAAGACTTAGCTGGGCTTAGGCTAATGAACAGCAAGGCAGCCCTTGATACGGCCATAGATCACTCCTGCAGGCTTCACCAATTCCACGGCTACAGACTCATAGTTACGTCTCTCCAAGAGAAGGTGGGTCCAGAGGTGTGCTGTTGATCAGAGGGAGCATTAATCACATACAATCATTCTACAGTTTAAAGGGGTTTTTATTCGGTGCCAAAAAATTCTAATTTCTCTGCCTTGCAGCCCTGGCAGTGAAATCCAGCTTGTAGTCGGGATTTGTCTGAATCCATACCAATTTTCTAGCTCACTGCCTTTCCCAGAAATCTCCGTGGAGCTGTAAGACAAATTACAGTCCCCAGTCATGACCGTAGGTTTAGTACACTGGGATTTTCATGTTTTGTGAGCCACTTGCACATGTGGCTAGAAAATCGGAGTGCTATGTTTATTACAACAAAGACTACTTATGACATTATTGACCTTGCATTGATTTTTTTTTTTTTTTTTTCACTCGTGCGTATAACAATAGAATTGAAACCTGTGGTTTGCCCAGGAAAACACAGTCACCAGTAATGATGAGCAAAATGGAGATTCTTCTGTTGCATTTAGCCAAAATTCCAGAAATGTTTGCAGAAACTTTTTGAAGTTCATGCCAAGTCTTACTTTTAGATAGCAGGAAAGGCTTGAAGTGATATTAAAGTCTTATTTTTTGGTTAAAAATAACAAACGTAAAATGTATATGTAAAAGGCGCTGTGTAAACTGACAGCGCTATATAAGTACCTGAAATAAATAAAACAAACATGCCATACTTGCCTGCTCTGTGTAGTGGTTTTGCAAAGGTCAGCCTAAATCCTCCTCTTCTCTGGTCCCTCGCCGGCGCTCCTGGCTCCTCTCTCCTGCCGAGTGCCCCCACAGCAAGCAGCTTCCTATGGGGGCAATCGAGCCGAGCCGCTGCTCTGTGTGTCCATTCAGACACAGTGCCATGGCCCGGCCACTCCCCCTCTGTCTCCTCATTGGCTCACTGACTTTGACAGCAGCACGAGCCAATGGTGCCCGCTGCTGTGGCTCAGCCAATCAGGAGGGAAAGTCCCCAAAATTCGTGACTCTCGTGCAACATCACTGGATCGAGAGGGAGCTCAGGTAATTATTAGGGGGGCTGCTGCACACAGAATGCATTAAGATAAAAAAAAAAAAAACTTCTGTCTTTAGAACCACTTCAAAATTCTTTTTAGTTTTTTTTCTGCTGTCCAAGGCTCCAGAAAGCTTCATTCACAAAGGCGTACCTATCTATACATGGCTAAGGGCCGTCTATGCCTGTAGGGGATGCACAGGTGTTTTTTGCAGCGATTGGCAAGCAATCTCATTTATGTCAATTGGAAAGTAATGGTTGCAGGGAAACATTTGCTGTTCCTAATTTGACAGCCATGCAGGTGCATGTCCCCAAATGCACACACTCTGCATTCAGGGGCACGCACAGCTGTCGATTTGGGACCAGCCGCTGTACAGCTGCTGCGTAGACAGGAATGGGAATGCATGCGGATGCACAGAACACCAGTGCATCCCTTGCGGGCAAAGACAGCCCTTCACATGGGTGTACTGATTGGTACGCCTCCATGTGAATGAGACCTTAAGTTGACCATACACTTTGATTGGGGCAGCACAGTGCACTTCCACCCGTCCATACTGTGGTCATTGGTGCGAATCCCAGCCAAGGCACTACCTGCCTGGTGTTTGCATGTGCCTGTGCCTGCGTCTGCGTGGGTTTTCCTTTGGGTACTCCAGGTTATTGGAAAAAAATATGGAATTTGGCTTTAAAGGAGCCCGCTTACAGTGCATCCGGAAAGTATTAACAGTGCTTCACTTTTTCCACATTTTGTTACTTTACAGCCTCATTCCAAAATGGATTCAATTCATTAAATTCCTCAAAATTCTACAAACAATGCCCCATAATGACAACGTGAAAGAAGTCTGTTCTGGGGATTTATTCAAATCTTTGCAAATTTATTAAAAATAAATAACGAAAAAAATCCCATGTACATAAGTATTCACAGCCTTTGCTCAATACTTTGTTGAAGCACCTTTGGAACCAATTACAGCCTCAAGTCTTTTTGAGTATGATGCTACAAGCTTGGCACACCTATTTTTGGGCAGTTTCTCCCATTCTTCTTTGCAGGACCTCTCAAGCTCCATCGGGTTGGATGGGGAGCGTCGGTGCACAGCCATTTTCAGATCTCTCCAGAGATGTTCAATCGGGTTCAAGTCTGGGCTCTGGCTGGACCACTCCAGGACATTCACAGAGTTGTCCCGTAGTCACTCCTTTGTTATCTTGGCTGTGGACTTAGTGTCATTGTCCCTAAGCACCTAATGTTGAGGAAAATAATGAATTGAATCCATTTTGGAATAAGACTGTAACATAACAAAATATGGAAGAAGTGAAGTGCTGTGAAAAACTTCCAGATGCACTGTATTTAGAATAGACTGTCAGCACTTCTCAGCAAAATAGCCAATGTACTGTGTGTTATTCTTTACTATACACGTGTGTTGGCACCCCACATATGCCCAACGCGTTTAACGTGTATTATAGTATATATTCTAATGCCCCGTACACACGGCTGGACTTTGTTCGGACATTGCGACAACAAAATCCTAGGATTTTTTCCGACGGATGTTGGCTCAAACTTGTCTTGCATACAAACGGTCACACAAAGTTGTCGGAAAATCCGATCGTTCTGAACACGGTGACGTAAAACACGTACGTCGGGACTATAAACGAGGCAGTGGCCAATAGCTTTCATCTCTTTATTTATTCTGAGCATGCGTGGCACTTTGTCCGTCGGATTTGTGTACACACGATCGGAATTTCCGACAACGGATTTTGTTGTCGGAAAATTTTATAGCCTGCTCTCAAACTTTGTGTGTCGGAAAATCCGATGGAAAATGTGTGATGGAGCCCACACACGGTCGGAATTTCCGACAACAAGGTCCTATCACACATTTTCCGTCGGAAAATCCGACCGTGTGTACGGGGCATTAGTGTTATTACAATGTGAGTGTGTGAATGGGTCCTTATCACACTGCTTTTGGGGATTAGGAAATAATATTTTTAATTAGAGAAACACATTTTAAGCGGTTTAAGTCTTCCTCTGAATCAACTGCTGAGGATGCAAGGGTTTTTCTTTTTTAAAGGTCTTTTTTTCAACCTATACAGCTAATTGGCACCTTTTTATTGCTGATAATCATCAGTTTTTACATGTATCTTGAGTAATACAAGTCCCTAAATATCTGTAATAAAAAACAAAACAAAAAAAACCCTTAATAATCTGCATAAATGATCAGTCCTATTTTAACTATACAGATGTTATAACCAGCTTTGCTTGCACCAATTAATGCCCAGGAGGCTGATCTTTTATTATTTTCCATTATATTCCAGTAATTGGTCTGCCCTTTTTGTAAACAGCTGCTGCTTTATATTTAGAAATTAAAAAAGAACTCTAGCAGTTAGAGCCTTACTGCCAACCACCTTCACAGGTTATTTTTATATAAGGGAAAGAAACCCTATATCTATATCTATATATCCTTCCTCCTGCTTCCTAGTTGGTCTAGTGACTTCACGGCAGCTTCCTCTTTTTCCAGAGGACGGGCATTCATCCCAGACTGGGTGGCACCCAAATAAGGACCTGTAAGCACTGCTTATTCTTGAAGTACTGTGAGCCCAGCCTGTATGATGATGCGCCCCCTAATGGGGAAGTACATGTAAACAGGCCTAATGAGGCAAATATCATTCTGCCCAAAGAGGACCAACAACGCTGGAGCATGGAGAGGGTGGGTGAAGATTGGCACCAATTTTTTTATTTTTTTTTACAGGAAACAGGAGGGAATCTAAAAAGGAAAAGAAAAATATTGTTCCCCTTTAAACACAATTCTCTGACCTCCCACTTACTAATGCTCGGGAGAAGCTCTTGTGTCAGATTTTTCTTAATCTTTTCTTTTTCCATTGTATTTTCTCAAACTGTATGCCTTTGCCTGGCCTCAACAGACACATTTTGTTAGGCAATTGCTAATAATATTTTGGATTAGACACAAGCTAAGAAGGATAACTTTTTAACTTTAAACACAAACCGAAATACATTTATTTTTCTGAGGCACTGTATCAAAAATAATTTCCTTTCTTTTAATAAAAATCTTGCTGAATCTCTGTGCTACTCATCTTCTGCAGCCTCTTTACAGCTTAACTAGCTGTCCCTAGTGTGTATATAATCATATGTGTTGATAGGAGCTTTAAATTTTGAACTCTTTTAAAGTGACTAAACTCTTAACTTGAAAAAGTCCCTTCTATTGGTCTCAACCTTTTCCGAATTTCCAAATTCACTTTTTTTGCTGTTGTGGTTTGGCTTACTGTTATAGAGTGGCTATGTTCATCCTCCATGGTCCCTCTGTATGCAAAAACGTAGCCACTCCCGAGATGGACTTTGGGATTTATAGTGTGTATAGAGCAGTGTACATGACTGCAACTAATGTGCAATGCTCTTTCCAAACAAACAAAAGTTGGGGGAAAATTTGAGTTTTGGGAGCTCCCAGGGGATGTTAAAAGATGGCAGAAAAACACGGTAAGAAACAGTGTTACTGATAGGGCTGAACTGATGGGACACTGATGAGGCTGCACTGATGGGACACTGATGAGGCTGCACTGATGGGACACTGATGAGGCTGCACTGATGGGACGCTGATGAGGCTGCACTGATGGGACGCTGATGAGGCTGCACTGATGGGACGCTGATGAGGCTGCACTGATGGGACGCTGATGAGGCTGCACTGATGGGACGCTGATGAGGCTGCACTGATGGGACGCTGATGAGGCTGCACTGATGGGACGCTGATGAGGTAGCATTGATGGGCAGTGATAGGTGGTCACATCCGCTGTCCAGGTAGTAGCGGCTCTCGGGCTGCTCAGACTCAGAGTCGGAGCCCGTCCAGCAGGGAACCGGAGCCGAGAGCAGGGGGATCTCCTGCGATGTGGTGTCGGGCTCGGGGCCATTGCTATGCTTGTTCAGAGCTGCTGGTTTCTGCTGCTGAAAACAGAAGCGACCGGTAAAGATCACTCACGGTGTTCATTCAGAAAAGGAAGGGGCCGGTAAATGAAATATTTACCGACACCTTCCCCTGCTCTTTATCCTGAAACGTCCCCCACAGCAGCCAGCGGGGGAGGAGAGAAGCTGGCAGCACTGCAGTGGAGAGACAGGGGACGCCAGGGGAAATTTGCACTGCACAGGGTGATAAGGGTGTATCCGGCACACCCTGCGCGCACGCCTATGGTGGCCAGGATACTGACCCTACCTTATACACATCTCCACTCAGACAGAAAGTTTGATCAATGGCAGCTAAAGACATACTTGCTGTCTGGCTGTTATCTTCCTATAATGAAGGCAGTTGCATATATGTTCCATTTAGTATTTTTGCACTAATTCTGCATTGCCCTATAAGGTTATATACCTGCCATTCTCATGACTTCCTTTCATTTTCTATATTATGGATTTTTAGACCGTTATGAATAAGTGGTTTTAGCTAATAGTGGGTTTGGTGCGTGGGTATAGCGCACCCCTGCTGATGTTTCTCTATTAAGATTTCCCACTTAAAGGCCAATCTTACAATATAAGTATACATCAAGCAGTTTATTTTTTTTGATGACTTATGTAACTGTTATATGTTTTATGAATCTTAAGAAAAAGTGGAGTTTCCTGTTTTAAAGGTCTGCTGATTTGTTGATGATTAAGCTGCGCTGCTCTATCAAGTAGGTCTTCTCAGCTGTGGTGACTCTCTGCTAAGTCTTTCACCGTCTAAGCAGTTGACTGTGACCAGTTAGCTACTGCAATTTGTGGGCGCTTTCATAAAACACGCAGCAGGCGATTCCAGCAAGCCCCAATGCTTTGTTTCTAAATGAAAGCTCTGTCAGAGCCGATATATCACTTTTGAACGTTCCGAGGCCTTTCAACTAGTGACCGCTACACTCGGAACATCAAAGGGGGCTTTTTGTCTCTCCGAGTGGTGGGATCCCTTTGTTCTGACAACATGGCCGTCTGTGCCCAGAGATTCTAGCAATGTGTGGACTGCATAGAGTTTACTAGCTTAGGAGGATGTCAGTCGTTTTACCATGCTGTACTGTGACTTTACTATGACAAAGAAGCTCTGTTGTTCAGCTACTTTAACCACCATGCATTAGATTGGCTCTTGTGTAAAAAAAGAAAAAAAAAAGGCTTAAAGCAGATATAAAAAACTGAAATTATGGCAGCTCTGTAATCATTAATAATTAAATGTAATTTTTAATGGCAAGAAATGTAAGTACCTGAATTTGATCCGGTATCAGTCTCAGCTGATCCCTGGTGGCAATCCTAAACCAGCATCAGAAGATAGGATTCTAGAGATGCATTTTTTGATGTAATACAGAATATACAGCTCAGTGCCTCCTGTGTGCGTCCACAGAGGATTTCAGGAAAACCTGTCAGCATACAAATAACTATCTGTCATTGCTGACTTGTTTCTGAAGGTATGCTCCTCCTTGCTTTATAATTTTGTGAGCTACTGACCCAGAAGGTATACAGCCAGTGAAGTGTAGGGGCACCCAGTCTGTGTATTTTATAGATGTCAACTGTCCCCGGGTTTGCCAGAACAGCCCTGCAACTGGATGGTCTGTTCTGATTATATGGTGTCCTTGGCTGTGTCCTGAGATCACAGCACCACCCTAAGGCCCCTTTCACACTGGGGCGGTAGGGGGCGTCGGCGGTAAAACAGCGCTATTTTTAGCGCTGTTTTACCGCGGTATTCGGCCGCTAGCGGTGCGGTTTTAACCCCCCGCTGGCGGCCGAAAAAGGGTTAAAACCCCTTGTATAGCGCGGCTATAGCCGCGGTATTACCGCGGTATAGCCGCGCTGTCCCATTGATTTCAATGGGCAGGAGCGGTGAATACACCGCTCCTTCACCGCTCCAAAGATGCGGCTCGCAGGAGATTTTTTCTTCTCCTGCCAGCGCACCGCTTCAGTGTGAAAGCCCTCGAGCTTTCACACTGAACAAACAGCGGAGGCTGTTTAGGGGCGGTTTGCAGGCGCTATTTTTAGCGCAATAACGCCTGCAAACCGCCCCAGTGTGAAAGGGGCCTTAAAGTGATTGCAAATTCAATTTTTTAATTTTTTTTAATAACAAACAGGCCTATACTTGCCTGCTTTGTGCAATGGAATTACACAGAGCGGCCCTGTTCCGCCTCTTCTCTTGCCCCCGGCCAGTGCTCCTAGCTCCTCCTTTTCTCAGTGTGCCACCCCATAGGAAGCCGCTTCCTATCGTGGCACACCTGCATGCTCGATCCCAAGGCGTTCTACCTGTGTCTACAGCCCTGGCCATAAGTTTTGGGAGTTACACAAATATTAATTTTCACAAAGCCTGCTGCCTCGGTTTTTATGATGGCAATTTGCATATACTCCAGAATAGTATGAAGAGTGATCAGATGAATTGCAATTGCAAAGTCTCTCTTTGCCATGAAAATGAACTTAATCCCATAAAAAACATTTCCACTGCATTTGTGAAGAAGGCTTCATGGCGCCCAAGAAAATTCGGCAAGCGCCAGTACCGTCTCCTACAGTTGATTCAGCTGCGGGATCAGGGCACCACCAGTGCAGAGCTTGCTCAGAAATGGCAGCAGGCAGGTGTGAATCTGTACGCACAGTGAGGCGAAGACTTTTGGAGGATGGTCTGGTGTTGAGAAGGGCAGCAAAGAAGCCACTTCTCAGGGACAGACTGATATTCTGCAAAAGGTACAGGGATTGGACTGCTGAGGACTGGGGTAAAGTAATTTCCTCTGATGAATCCTCTTTCCGATTGTTTGGGGCAGCCAGAGAAAACCTTGTTCGGAGAAGAAAAGGTGAGCACTACCATCAGTCCTGTGTCATGCCATCAGCATCCTGAGACCATTCATGTGTGGGGTTGCTTCTCAGCCAAGGGAGTGGGCGCACTCACAATTTTGCCTACGAACACAGCCATGAATAAAAAAAATCCTCAGAGCAACTTCTCCCAACCATCCAAGAACAGTTTGGTGATGAACAATGCCTTTTCCAGCATGATGGAGCACCTTGCCATAAGGCAAAAGTGATAACTAAGTGGCTTGGGGAACAAAATTGGTCTGGACAGGAAGGTGGTAAAAGTGCCCGGTATTGAAGTGGTTAAAGGCAAATCGAGTGCACTCTCTGGTTATAGATAGCATTTGCAGCTCAGCAATTGGCCTTACTTGGTGCCCAGATATATTTTGAATGGTCTTTTTCTCCTCCACACATCTTTATAGCTGGACGGTTGCACTGACTAGCAGATGTGTTTAATTATTGCTGTCAGATTTGAAGAAGCAGGATGTAGAAGGCAGTCTTGGGAAGAGGAATTGGAACTGACCGACAGCCTGGGATCTCACTGCAGATGTTAGATGTTAAAAAAAAAAACCACCGGCGACTTAGCAATGGCATCACTTTACATTTTAAAGGTCAGGTTATTGTATTGTAGCAGAATGCAAAGCTGATGCCACCTCATACCAAGTGTCTGCTCCTTCGCCTGTGATTATTTATTGATGTAGCGTTTTCTTTCACAGCCTGTGACTGTCAATCAGGCAGAAGCTGCTTAACCTCCCTGGCGGTATGATTATTTCAGATTTTTGCGTCTCAAAGCGGTACAATTATTTTGCATAGAAACTTGGCGTTTTATATTGTAGGCCTGTAATTCTTAGCAATAACACACTTAAATCTGTCCACCAAAAGTCTAGTAGATATCCCGAGTATGATGAAGTTTGAAATACAAAATCATAAATTATAATATAATAAATAAATATAAATAATTATAAAAAATAATATAATAATAAAATAAATTTCCCCACGATTCACTATCGCTCAATTCTGCAAGTGTTCTAATTTACTATCGCTGTTTTCTAGCTGGTCTAAAACCCCTTTTGACGTAAAGGGGCACTTTTTGGTCGCTATGGACAATCTCCAGTTTTCAGGCAGAAAGAACAGTATATATCATATAAAACTGCATGCAGGGCACTGGACAAAGCACTGGGGGAAAAAAGGGATGTGAAATGATTTCATACAGTAATGTAATCTGTAAGATTACAGTGTACTGTATCTGCTATGAATTTTCACTCTTTTGAATTTGCCGTCAGGCTCCGCCCCCATGCGTCACGACGCTCGCAGGGAACGGAGCCCGGCACAGAGAGGCTTCGGGAGGAGGACAGAGCCCGCAGACAACGCGGGGGGACATCGCAGGATCCTGGGGACAAGGTAAGTATACCGCACCAGGATCCTGAGATGTAATCCCGATTGTGGCTCGGGATTACTGCTAATGGTGCTGAAATTTAACCCTGAGCCACACTCGGGAATACCGCCAGGGAGGCTACAGCTTCCCAGTTTGTATGGAGCTAATTCTCCCAGCACACCCTGCAGTGTGGTACCTTATAGTCATCATGGAAGAGTGAGTGCACGTTTAAGGCTGGTTTCCCCACTGTCATGCTGGAATAAAAAAAACTATCACCAAACTGCCATAACAAGGTTGAAATAGCACAAATCTCTTAAAAATCTTTGTATGCTGTACCTGTCCACCCAGTAATTTGCAGAAATGTCCATAAACTTTTACCCATTTAATGTATGTAAGATATAAAAAAGGGACTATGTCTTGTGTAAGGGACACAAGGACCCTGCAACTTGAAGAATTTTTTGACAGAGAGGGTCTTTGCTTGTAAATTTATTTTTTGTTCATCCTTCCATTCTCTATGCAGTCTATTTTTTTTTTTTTTCTGTAATCATTAATTTTTTAGGGGATTGAGGGGTGTGCTGACTTGAAAATGTAATGGCAATAAGCTCTAGCAGTCTCTCTAATAATGTGTTCCCAATCTCTGACTGCATGTTGCCAGTCTTCAAACATGCCTGTAGCATGCATGCTAGTCTGTGACCATATACTGTAGTGCAGTGGTTTCCGAACTGTGACCCTCAGTCTGTATGTGGCACAGTGCTCTCCTCTAACTGGCCCTTGGGAAACTATACCTCCCACTGATTCCAACATTGTGGCACTACTTCTGTGCTTCACACAGAGTGCGGGGTTCAGGAGTGCACTACGCACAGAGTGCAGGGCTCAGGAGTGCATATCTCACAGACCCGTTTACCCCAAATTCTTCCTAACTTCCTCCCAAGTACAGAGCTCTTCCCCCAAACTCCCACCCCCTTCCAGTAGAGAGCTCTCACCCCCCAAATCCTCATTGAGACTACAGCGGCTGTGCACATCTTCTGCCCCCTCCTCTGGGGGGCAGAATAGGGAGGGTTCTGTGCAAACCACTAGAAGAGGATTGCTGTCACTTGTAGACACAGAAGCCTGTTTGCAAGTGACAGTAACGAGCGGCGGGCAGGGGCCCAGCACTGTAGGCACTATTCCTTCCACTGATACCAATTATGAGGCATGATTTCTCCCACTAATACCAACAATGAGGCTCTACTCCTCCCACTAATCCCAATGATGGGGTACTATTCCTCATACTGACACTAACAATGTGCATTGATCCTCCTCCCACTAACCACAGGCGGCAGGTCATTTTTTACGTCACTGCTCACCAACCCTGGGGCATTTTTTACTTCCACGGACAAGATGTTGAGGCTTGAGAGGGGACATAATATCGATTTAGAAATACCTTAATAGTGATCCTAGTGTAGGGAAAAACGATTCAGTCTCAGGGAGTGTAAGAGGACGCGGGGCCACACAATGAGATTGGAAGAGAAGCGGTTTAACCTTAAGTTGCATGGGGGGGGGGCGGGGGTTCCATGTCAGGGCAATGAGGATGTGAAACTCTCTTCCACAATTGGTGGTGTCAGCGAAGAGTATTGATATTTTTAGAAGACTCTTGGACGTGCATCCAAAAGAAAAAAACATACAGGCATATGGGAAATGATTATCGACACTGACACACGTACACCTACACAGGTTGAACTGGGTGGACTATTGTCTTTATTCAACCTTACCTATTATGTAACTATGTGGGGGCATTTCCTGTTCCCCCTGGCCACAGTTCAGCCTTCCTAAAGTCTGAAGGACAGTGAACTGGCCCTTTGTTAAGAAAGTTTGGGGACATCTGCTGTAGTATATTCAGTCTGACAGTTTTCTGTAGCATTGATTCCACTGAACATTATGTATAGCCTTTTGGTCATGTCAGGGTCCACACTTGAGGCTCCATTTAACGGGTTGACTAGCACTGCTTCATATAAACACTTGTGTATTTCACAATAGTCTCCATTTTCGAAAACATTGTAATACAGATCACTATGACTTGGTGTAGTACAAGAAATCTGCACAGTCTTCAAGGCCAATCCTTGCCGCAATTATGTCTTTCAATTTCACTGGAAATGAAAGTAATTTGTTTACAAGGGTCAGGTAGCACTTAGTTTGAAAGTTTGTCTCCGATCCAGCATAAGAAAGATTGATTAAAACCAGCCCTGCAGTCAGCAGATGTGGTAGGTTAATTACTGGAACTTAGACAAGACTTTTTTTTTGGTCTAATGCAGAGCCGGGTCAGAGAACAGTTGATGCATCTGTGCTGCATTTATGATGGCACTTCGTTTATTTAAAGGAGAGCGCCGGAGCTCACTTAAACTTTAGCAATGCGAATAGAACATTCAACCGTGTCAGCTTTTCATTTTGTGGATGTGCTTTTTGGGGGAAAAGTGCTTCTAAAGTGACATGGGATGAGTCCCGACTGCACTTCAATAGTACTTCTGTGTAGTGATGACATCTGCCAACCATTGCACACTATGCAGTTTGAATGCCTTCCATGTGCATTGAGAAAACTCTTACTGTGAACAACCAGCGCTCATCTGTGGGAAACTTTCAGCTCAGATTCTGCTACAACTCATAGTGAATAAAAATAGACAAACCCCAACTTCACATAACCTAACATTATGTAGCATGGTGTGTCTGTGTAGAGGAGGCCATCTTGCTAGAGGCAGGCATTTGCTTCCTCATGTCAGAGCCTCCAACAAGGAGAACTGTGAACCGCACAATAGCAGCCAAATATAACTCTAGATCTCCTAGCAATTACAGGCAGCAGTGGCTTAGATCTCATACTGCAAATATACAGGTGTGAGGCTACAGGTATAGGAGTGCCTAGGTACACTAATATACCAGGAATTTCACTGCTGTATTTCGGGAAGAATTCCAGATTTAAAAAAACAATTCACATTTCTAGATGTTCCATACAACATGGTAGATCTTCCCTTTTTAAAGTGATACTAAAGTCTTGCTTTTTTTTTTTTTGTTTAAAAATACCAAACATGTCAATCTTACCTGTTCTAGTGGTTTGCACAGAGCAGCCCCGATCCTCCTCTTCTTGGGTCTCTCTTTGGCGCTCCTGGCCCCTCCCTCCTGCCGAGTGCCTCCGCAGCAAGCAGCTTGCTTTGGGAGCACCCGAGCCGCTGCTCTGTGTGTCCATTCAGACACTGAGCCGAGGCTCAGCTCTGTCCCCTCTCTCTCCTCCTTGGCTCGCTTTGACAGCAGCGGGAGCTAATGGCGCCCATTGCTGTCTCAGCCAATCAGGAGGGAGCGTTCTAGACAGCTGAGTCTCTTATGCAGTATTGCTGGATTGAGTTGGGGTTCAGGTAAGTATTAGGGGGGCGGCTGCACACAGGGTTTTTTTATCTTAATGCATAGAATGCCTATAAAACCACTTTAAATTCCACTTTGAAGTGGGCCTTACATGAAAATGCAAAGTCTGCTTCTTTTATAGCCCCAACCCTAGAGACTAAAGATTTTCTGGAAATTTTGAAGCCATTGGAAAATAACATTTTTTTTTCTGTTTTTCTGGAAAAAAAAATACAATTTTCAGAAAAATTGAAAAAAAAAAAATCAGTGGGGAGTAGTTTTACAAATTGAAAGTAATTTTGTTACCCTGTGAATGTGAAAAGCAGTGTATATAAAAGTATTATGGTTGACATAAAAGTACAGCTTATTCAGTAAATAAACTAAAGTTGCTTTTTAAAATTGTATTTTTTATTCTGAATGAACTAAGGAGGACTGTATATGTTAAGAACATTTCACCTATACATATGTACCACTCCCCTTTCCCTCATAATAATGTAAAAGCTTCCTGCCAATATGCACTTTCAGACATTGACAACGCTTACTTGAAACATATATTGCTCTACGAAGAGCTTGATCAATGTTCTCCTGATTTTCAGGTGTCATGTTCTCTATAAATGAAGAGATTGTGTATATTTTGGGAGGCTGTGGTTTGTAACCCTTCCTTACTTAAAGATGCTGCTGGTAAAGAAACACTTTGTAATGATCCGGAAGAAGCAGAAACTGTTTCTGGAATTAGAACTGTGGAGGGAAAATTAATTCTGGTCCTCATTTTATTCCATAAAGTATTTTAATGTCTTTAGGGCACCTCTGGCATGCCATGATGTGTTTTGTCATCTTTGTTGCATTTGGTAAAGAATATTCTCACAATATTTGCAAATTGCAGCTTTGCTCTCAGCAAAAATTGCACTCTGGAAATGTTTCCATGCTGAAAGGAGGAAAATAAAAAAACAATTTACTGACCAGACTATAGGTAAAGATTATGCTGTGATGGTCGAGAACATTAATAGAAATCATTTAAAGGTTAAGAAAAAAGATGAACTAATTTGTCAGAAACATTTACCCTCTTACCTGTCAATTAAGGCCTGAGAGGACAGAAACTATCATCTACTGCAGGGATATGCAATTAGCGGACCTCCAGCTGTTGCAAAACTACAAGTCCCATCATGCCGCTGCCTCTGGGTGTCATGCTTGTGGCTGTCAGTCTTTCTATGCCTCATGGGACTTGTAGTTCTGCAACAGCTGGAGGTCTGCTAATTGCATATCCCTGATCTACTGTATCTCCGCAATCACCCAACTGTAGGAGGTACAAGATGGAGCCCACAAGCAAACTAAACTGGAGCCTTTTCCCTGCAGTGCCCCCTAGTGACAGAAATGTATATTTCTGATTTAAGAACTGCATTGAGAAGTACAGTGTTACCTGGACTGTATTCCAGATTTTGCTTCTGTTCAGCTGAAAGAACTTGCAGTAATTTTGGACTTTACATAAAGTCTCAGAAATCTTTCATTAAGACCTTCATGTTATATGGTTTGAATACCATGTCATAGATATGTTGCTTATCGTTGCAAATAAACATTTTCCTCACTTCTTTCAGTTTTCCAGAAAAAAACAAAAATCAGCTTTGAAACAAAACGGAAAAAAATGTTTTTTCCAGGCCTTCCCAATCTCTACCCCCCAATAAAAATAATCAGTTACTATATTAAAAAAAAGTAAATGAATAAAGAAAAAAATGAGTGTACAGTGAGTCTGCTTAACCACTTCCCTACTGCACATAGTGAGTCTGCTTAACCACTTCCCTACTGCACTTCCCTACAGGCATCATTCAGATATCATTCTTTCCAGCCGGCGATTCTGTGCATGATAAGAATGATCATGGCGGCAGTTCCGCCGCTTGATCGTTCTTAAAAGCGGCGCCATCCAGTGCTCTCCCGTGCCATCGGGGGCCCAGAGAAAGAATCGTCCGGCGCCGGATGACGATGATAGAGCTTTCCGGTGACCAGATGGTCACCAGTCATCTCTATGACCGTCGGAGCCCTGGGCGCGAAGTTATGACCGTCGGAGCCCTGGGCGCGATGTTATGACGTCACGCCCGTTTTCCCCAATGTAAACCAAGCCGCAATCGCGGCTGTCAGCATGAGATCGGTGAATTTTTTTTCTCGATCTCATGCTTTCCAGCCTGGCGGAGAGATGTGGTGTCTTATTGACCCCGCATCTCTCCATAAAGAGGAGCTGTCACAATAGATTCCTATTACAAGGGTTGTTTACATTCCTTGTAATAGGAATAAAAGAGATAAAAAAAAATAAAAATATAAAAAATTAAGTAAATTAAAAAAAAAAGTAAAACGCCCCTGTCCCCGGTAGTTTGCGCTCAGAAGCGAACGCATACGCAAGTTCCACCCACATATGTAAACGCCATTCAAACCACACATGTGAAGTATCGCCGCGTGCGTTAGAGTGTGTGCAACAATTCTAGCACTAGACCTCCTCTAATTCTAAACTGGTAACCTGTAAAAGTTTTCAAAACGTCACCTATGGAGATTTTTAAGTACCGAAGTTTGGCGCCATTCCACGAGTATGCGCAATTTTAAAGCGTGACATGTTGGGTATCTATTTACTCTACGTAACATCATATTTCACATTATACAAAAAAATGGTCTAACTTTACTGTTTTGTTATATTTTTTAATTCATTAAACCATGTTTTTTTTTCCAAAAAAAAGGCGTTTGAAAAATTATTGTGCAAATACCATGTGAGATAAAAAGTTGCAATGACCGATATTTTATTCCCTAGGGTGTCTGCTAAAAAACATAATATAATGTTTGGGGCTTCTGAGTAATTTTCTAGCAAAAAAATGATGATTTTTACATAGAGAGAAGTGCCAAAATAGGCCCAGTATGGTGGTTAAAGTGTTACTAAACCCAGGACCCTGCATTCACTATATCTGGTCTCACACAGAATATGGAAATGCAATTATTTTAGTAAATATAAACTGCTAAATACCTTTTCTCATCAGCAGTATATAACAATCTTGTGACTTCTATAAGTGCCCGGTTAAAGCGTGTAGGAGGAGTTTTCATTCTACTCTGACTGTCCTATGAGGCTGCAGGACCCCTGATCCCTCTGCCTGGACAGTGCCTATCACATGCAACCAAGAACAAAAAAAAACCTCTAGCAATACACACCAAACTGAGCAAGTGCAGAGTGCCCCCAAGGCTCTGTTCTATTAGATGGATTGGGGACAGTGGAAGAAGGGGAAGATCAGACAAGACAGGATCAAACAGCCTTTTTACACAATGCAGAGGATTAACCCCTTAGATTGCACTGTGAGTATAACCAGCATGCTTTACTGCATATACAGACTGATTTTATTGTTTTGGGTTTAGAAAAACGTTAAGTTAAAGCGACAATGTGCTCTTTGCCAGGATCCTGGGAACACTGAGGAGCCCAAATCTCACAAGATATCGTCTCTGCACCGTGTCTACCTTATATACTAGCTAGGTTAAACCCAAAGGGGCACAAAATGTCAAAGACATTTATTCTTGAAAAACCTGTTCCATAGAAGTATGAAAGAAGGTCCCCCGTGATATTAGTCAGCAGACTTTTCAGTCTTATTGGAAAGGCACTTATACATTTGTTGCCCCTTCACAAACCTTGCTGAGCTTTCTCAGGAGAAAGTTAAATGGCTGGAATGAATTTTTCTGACCAAAGATTGTTTCTCTGAGAGCAACAGGGCCTACAACACTCCCCGTCCTTACATTCATTGGGGGCTGCATTTTTTTTTTAAATTCTTTTAAGAAAGATTTTTTGGCTTTAGATCTGTGCCCGCTGACCTGAGGAATTTGTGTCATCGGACCTTTCTTCCTGCCATAGAAAACCATCCATCTGTCAGAACCCTCATTTTACATTGTGTCATGTCAGAAAATTTTTTTATTTCTGCCGAGCTGAAACGATGACATTTTAATCTTTCACATATTTCATTCTGCTCAGAGGTATAATTTTTTCTCCGCACTCCCATCAGTACATTAGATTACAGGAAATTTCAGTAAATAAACAAACATTTTTCCATGGTTTCATTGGTAATTGCAGAGAGGTTTTCAGGTTAAGTGGACCCATTCTTCTCAGTAACACATGAACCAAAATAAAAAGGACGCACTCCAAATCTCTCAGCCGCTGTATACTTTCATTGATAAAGAGCTTATATAATATACAGCGACTGAGAGATTTGGAGTGCGGCTCTCTTTTTCTATTTGTTCACATGTTACTGAGAGGTGGAGACGAACCCCACAGGGGCAAGCACCCAGCATTTGGGAATGCCAAGGAGATAGATCTATTTCGTCTGCAGGATCCATGCTTCTGTTTTGTATTTGTGTGTGAAAACTTGATAAGCTACCTGTGATTTCTCCAGCCGAATCACCCATTAAATTGAAGAAGTGTAATGACTGGTCTTCAGAATATTCTTCAGGGAGATGAATGAACTGCTCAGGTGTTTGTCTTATGAAGAGTCGTTTTTGAACATATTGTACAGGATGCCAAGGATGGGTCCTGGACGGGTGCTATGTGACACCATAATTCCGGTTATGGTACCCTTAAGGGAAATGTGTGTGTGAACTCAGGGGTCTCACCCGTGACAGGGGGGGGGGAATTCCAGGGTAGTCATATAAAGGAGTGGCCTGACTCACAGTCCTCTCAGTATTAATAGAGATGTATTTGGGACCCAGAATTTTGGAGGTTCAGGGTGACCGTCAGGTGGGAAAAGAACCTCCGTTCCTGACTACGGGGACTCCAGTCCCTTCAGGATTAAACAGCCTTAGAAAGCAGCACATAAAACAGCGAGCACCTAGTATTAGGTGTGGTGGTGTATCTAAGGTATGGCAGCCATAGCAAAAAAGCCGCCCCCTCGCACGGAAAAAAAAAAAACCCTCCCGCAATGATATAGCCCTCGGCTGGCCTGCTGGAGCGCGGCACCGGCACAGCTCTTGTTCGTAGTTGTGTGGCGTAGGGAGGGGAGCGACAGGCGCCCCCATGACGGCTGATAATGACTGGCTAGACCGGGTAGGGTAGGGTAACTGCCAGAGGAGCCTAATGCTCCGCCTACCCTCATCTGCGCGGCATCATCTTCTCTCTCTCCCCGGAGCTGGGACTGTGACGTGAGGAGCAGGAGTAGAGACCAGAGAAGGAATGAATGACGGGGAACCCCGGGCCAGGCAGCAAGCAGCAAGGATTAGCAGTAGCAGGTACACCGTACTACTTCTTGATCATCATCATGTGCCATTGTGCATGTGTGCCAACTGCCAAGCAGAAGCAAGCAGCCAGAAAAATATAGTGCTCAATGGATTAAATAAATATGCATAGCCATTGCCATAGATATCATAAATAAAGTGTAATAAAGTGATTTGTGCAACAGCAGGTACTACTTAAAAGTACGGTAATTTAATAATTACTTTATTACACTTTATTTATAATATCTATGGCAATGCATATTTATTTAATCCATATTATTAACTATATTTAATTGTGCATGTGTGCCAGGCCCAAGCAGAAGCAAGCAGCCAATCAAATATAGTGCCCAATATGGATTAAATAACTATGCATTGCCATAGATATCATAAATAAAGTGTAATAAAGCGATTTGTGCAACAAGCTCATTAAAAAGGAGTTCCACCCAGGGGGTCCATTAAAAAAAAAAAAAAAAAAATTAAAAGTCAGCAGCTACAAATACTGCAGCTGCTGACTTTTAATTGGACACTTACCTGTCCCAGGGTCCAGCGATGCGGGGGATGGAAGCCCCACTCGCCCCCCCCCCCTCCGCTCGTCGGCGCCGGCATTTCAACTATGGGCGCCGGGCTGTGGCTTCACAGCCTGGCACCCACTGCGCATGCGCGAGCGGCGCCGCGCGCCGTGATTGGCCGCTCAATCACCTGGGACCTGTAATGGGTCCCAGATGATTGACAGGAGGGAGGGAGCAGAGCGGAGCCCTTCCTGTGCCGAGGGGGAAGTGATGTCACCAGCCCAGGCAAAGGAAGAGGCAGACTACGAGGGACCACCTAGCAACAGGCATTTAGAGGTAAGTTAAAAAAAAAAATATCCAAATGTTTTTTTGTTTTGTTTTTTTAGAATTTTTCAGGTATTTTTGTTTTTTGGGTGGAACCCCACTTTAACTAGTCCACATTCAGTGAAAGTTCACGTACTGCAACCTTTGCAGTACATGAACATTCACTGAATGTGGACTGTTTAATGAGCAGGGACGGACTGACCCATTGGGCACTGCCCGAGGGCCTGGGGCCATTAGGGGAGCCCCATAAGAGGCTCTGCAATACTGCAACACATACAGTCTAGCACGGGCAGCAGCTGTAATAAGAGCTCTCACGACGCGCTTAAGATTATCTGAAAGATGGGTTTCATATTTTTTGTCACGGGCGCAGTTTCAGTGCTTGCCATAGGTGCCATCTTCACTAGATACGCCTCTGGTGTTGTGTGTAGGAGTGGAGAGGAGACCTGGCTCTGTGTTGCACGTGTGCTACAAAACGTCTGAAGATAGATGCTGCTAACCCTGGGTGAAACCTGCCTGGACTTCTGCTTATTTAATAGTTTGATTTGTGCTGCAGACTTTTTGTGTAGCATTTTCTGAAGTTTGTTTTGCTGCTGGAGACTTTTGTGTTTGCTTAAAGAAAAATTTAGAATCTTAGGTTTAAGATAACCAGCTGCTGCACGTGGTCCTAAGGTGCTACACCCCCTGAATACTATATATTATAAGGCCAGACATGCCCATCACATCTATATGAGTTTGTTGTACATCCATTTTCAACTTCAACCTCCACTTTCATTTTGGAGTGTGATTGTGGAACTTTGTGCCCATTCAGCCCAAATGGCATTGGTGAGGTCAAGTACTTCACAACCTGATATGCAGTTGTTACAGTTCATCACAAAGAGGTTCAGTAGGGTTGAGGTCAGGACTCAGTGCAGGCCACTTCAAGTCCCTCCACACCAAACTCCCCAAACCATGTCTTTATGGAGCAAGCTGGCTTTGTGCACAGAGACGGTCATGATGGAATAGAAGAGGGCCTTCCCCAAACTGTTGCCTCAAATCTGGAAGTGGCCAAATAAAATTTCTAAATGTATGTGTAAGCAATCATGGCACCCTTCACCCAAAATTAATACGTTTCAGGGTTGTTCAAATACTTATGACCATGTGGTATTGGGTAACTCAGTCCAGTGGCAGGATACACAAGTCTGAAACCCCTTAATAAACAGAATAGCTTTTTTAAAGGATCAGTCCACCCAGAATTATTTTACTTTCAGGTTTATCCTTGTAGGACGCATCTTTCTACAACTCCTTGTTGCTCTTTTTCTGCCCAGCTTAATTCACTAGGTGTTATCGTACACCCATTCCCACATCTTTGGAATTGTTCATAATATAAAATAAAGCACAAGGGGAGTGGGACCCCCTTTTTTTGGCCTCAGCAGTTAACATACCTGGAAATTAAAAGTTAACCCACGAAGACCATTATATGGTAGCTATCCTTGTTACTTTAAAGGAGTTGTAAAGTCTCAAGGTTTTTCACCTTAATGCATTCTATGCATTAAAATGAAAAACATTCTGTGCTTTTTCTTACTTGAGCCTGTTCATTCCAGCGATGAGCATGAGCCCAGCGACTCCAGCCGCTCTCTCTGGTCCTCATTGGATAGATTGATAGCAGCAGGAGCCATTGCCTCCCGCTGCTGTCAATCAAATCCAGTGACACGGGAGCCGGGGACAGGGCCGAATCCTGCTGTCTGTGTCAATGGATGAAGCAGTGAGACTCATGATGTGCCCGCACGGGTGCCCCCAGGGAAAGTGTCTCTCTGTGGGGGCACCCGATGAAGAGGAGGAGCCAGAAGCGCCCCACAGGAGGAGGATCGGGGCTGCTCTGTGCAAAACCCTTGCACAGAGCAGGTAAGTATAACATGTTTGTTTTTTTTGAAAAATTAACCCTTACAATCACTTTAAATTTGCATGCTTGATGACTGTCATCCTAAACCTAGCTTCCAGGCATATGGCTGCTCACATAATGCTATCTTCACAGGTTCACTTTAAGTGACCCTGTCAGAAAACTAAAATTTAATTGGTCAAAAAGCTCTCCCTGGGAAAAAGACATGCCTGCACTGCCAAGTTCTGCTCTGTTGAAAATAATTCTTCCCCTGGAGTGTGCTGAGAAACCAACACTTCCAGGAGTGTTTGTTCCTTGCTTGTCTCATGGGTTCTTCCCTCCAACCCTCATATCATTACTATGTCCTGTGGTTATTTCTCTTCAGTGGATCGGTGTAAATAACTAGCTTTTCGAAAAGCTTTCAAGTCCAACTTTAGACACAACCTTTATTTAGTTTTGGGTAGAGCAAAGAACAATTGGAACTGTAGGTTTTTAAATGGCGGCTGGTGTTTTTAATTTTTTTGGGGGGGGGGGGGGGGGGGTTGCGCAATTAGCTTGCACGGGTGCTTATCACAGTGACCGATGTATAGGAGAGGGGAGGTCAAAAGACCAGCCACAGGAGATGGCCATTATTTGAGCAAAGTCGCACCCGAGAATTTGGTCTACAGGAAAATGGAACTTCTGTGCAGACGGCTGCCTGCCCTGCAGTGCAATTTGTGTGGTGGTGTTGTAATATACTGGTCAGGGTAGGGCTATATGTATTTTTTTTACTTGTTCAATATCCCGATATCACTCAGCTGTGAGAACCATCTGGAGACAGATGTTGGCTTTAAGTTGCAGCTCCACTGACCTTTCGGTGCTGGTGTGGCATGTTACCTTGTTCTTCTGTAGCATACAAACTTGATTTGTTGATGATCCATTCTTATCATGTTTCTTCTCTTCCTCCAGAAACCTAAAGCAAAAGAATGGCACCCTCCGGGAGGATTTATCCTTGGACTCTGGGCTTTGATCCTGCTCGTTTTCTTCAAGACTTATGGCATTAAGCATATGAAGCATATTTTCTGAGCCCTGTGACGTCATTACAAGTACTACTGAAGCTCAGGAATATTCTGCACTGGTGTTGCTGCAAATCCTGCTGTATATTTGCTGCTGATTCTTTCACAAACTTGAGTATTTATAGACTGGGACTGGCCAAAAATCAACATGATTTACTGCTCTGAAAGCTTTCTGGTTTATGCCATATTGGGGAGGCATTTTTTTTATTGTTCAACAAGGAAATGGTCACTAAATACTGCTGAACGGCTTAGTAAAGTTTTACCTGACGTATCATTTCCTACCTAAAGTGGACCTGTCTGAATATAAATATGGGACCTGCCATTGCTGCTTTGTTTGTGAATATGCAGGCTCCAGGGGGCTTTTTGCAGTTATTGAAGTGTCACAACATCTGAGTTTTGCATACTTTTACTAGTCTGGGGTCTTGATAGTGACACCAGGGAGAGGATGATGGCTCTGGAATTGGCACCAGGGCCCCTGTTACCATTTCTCTGGCTCTCTTTGCAGCAGCTGAAAGCTAGCGGTAGGGAGAGAAGAAGCCAGCTTTCAGCTACTGCCGAGAGAGCTATTCAGGGGATTGGTTCCAGTAAAACCCACCACCACCAAACCGCACTGATCACCCTTCCAGCCCACATTCGATTCACCCTGCTGGCCCTGTACAAAAGAACCGGTGGTACCCCTTTATCTACAGCCCTGACTGGCACATTTAGAAACTAATCGGCATTAGCAGCTCCCATATATTTATGTACTGGCTGCTTCCTTTTAAAATGTACCTGTCTTTTTTTTTTTTTTTTTTTTTTTTCAAGAAAACTGTGACTTGTGTAGGAAGATAGAAATGTAACCATGGTGCCCTTTTTTGTCATTTAGGTTTAAAGTGATTCTGTCTCAACAAAAAACAAAGCAAAACACAACAAAGGCATCCTGTGTAAAAAATTAAAAAAAAATAAAAACGTGCTAATTGTTTTCCTTTCTCCTGCAGCGTTAAGGTAGTTCTCACTGCTACAGAGAACTGCTGCATCTGGCGGCTTGCATTTGGTTAACGTGACTGCCCATCAGATTGACAGGCCCGTACTGTTGCACAGGAGGGTTAGGGCCAAAGACCAACCACAGCAGATGTGAGCAAGGGAGTGCTGCAGGTTTGGGGCTTCCAGGGTGCTCTACAGGAAAACAAAACTGCCTACACTGCAGTGTAAGTTGAGTGGGGTTGTTGTACTTTACTGGCCAGAGAAGGGCGGCATGTCCCATTCTGCTCATTCAGTATCCGAAGCAGAGGTGCCTATAGATGAATTTATTACTCATTTGAAGTAACTGTATGATATTAGGACAAAAAAATTCCAAAGAACGTTTCTTTCTTGGTAAAGAAATATTTAAACACCAGCACCACGTTTCATGGTGAATGCTCACTTCCTCAGATAAAGTGTTAAACAGATTTGATCTACAGATATGTCGATGACATTCAGTTATGAGAGCGTCTGTGTATCTTGGCTTTGAATGCCTTTTACATATTTGCTGATCAAAGCTGTGTTATAGCTTTTATCACTGGAAGGGACCATTCATCACAAAACGCATCAAAAAAGAAACATCCCTCATGACTTAAAGTGGAATTCCAGCTTAAAGTGATTGTAATGGTACTATTAAAAAAATGAACGTCATACTTGCCTTCTGTGTGCACAGAACAGCTCAAATCCTTCCCTTCTCTGGTCCCCCATCACTGCTCCTGGTCCCTCCCTTTTGTCGAGTGACCCCGGAGTGAGCGACTTGTGCGTGCTTGCTCCCGAGCTGGCCCTGTATGTCCATAAGACACACAGTACGCAGCTAGGCCCCATCCCCCACTCACTCCTCACTGGCTGTGATAGACAATGAGAAGGGGGATACCAAAAGAAAGCTCTATTTGTGGAAAAAGGACATAAGTTTTATTTGGGTACAGCATCGCACGACCGCGCAATTGTCAGTTATAGTAAAACAGTGCCGTATCACAAAAAAATGGCCTGGTCAGGAAGGGGGATAAATCTTCCTGAGGTCAAGTGGTTAAAGTTCCTTCGATCCAGGGCCGTCTCTGCTAGAGTAGAAACCTTAGGACTTCTTCCATCTAGACCCAGCAGGGAACATGCTATCTGACACCTACAGAAATGACTGCAAGCATTGGCGTCTGAAGCTCTTCAAGAGCTCTCTGGAGAGGTAAGCATAAATCACCTTCTTTTATAGGCTGCCTTTTAAAAATGTATTTACTTATTTATTTTCCTTGAGACAGGGTCACTTTAAGTCCAACTCAGCTTTGGATAGTTTGTGGAAGGGTTAGATCCTCTGTCAGGGTTCTATTGCTTTAAACAGAAAAGATATTCTCCTGCGCTAGTGCGGGGGGGGGGGGGGGGGGGCTTAGTAAAAGATGGTAGTATTTTCTAATGATATGATAAATATAAAGTGACCATGCGTGCCCCGCTGCCTAAACTGACTAGGGGAAGTCCAAAACCCTATGTATGAAAGAAGAAAAAGGGCGTGTGACCTAACGCATGAATCAAGATAAAGTTTATTCTAAACTGATATATACAAAGAAAAATACTACGTGTTCATGAATAAATAAGTTACAGTGTTCTCATTTGATAAAATTGTAAAAATTTATACCCATACAAGGGTTAAAATGAATACATTGCTAATGGGTTTCGAGGGGTTTCCTCTCCATCAGAGCCTTGAAAAATGAAAACTGGTCTGTATACTGTGGTAGGTCTATATAGAGAGAAATGACTGATTGGGAGGTTCATCACATGATGGATGGTACATTTCTATAGGCGGATTCTCCTTTGTTCTAGTGGTATTTCCTTCCACATCGCAGCGCTCTCAGCACCGTAAGGAAAATTATATACAGATGTTGTCGTCTATTGTTAGTGTTAGTCTTCATGATCCACTGGCTGGTTTAGATGCTACAGCTTGTGGTCAGTGGCTAAATGCCCGAGTCGTTCCTTGGTTGACCCTGCGATCCTCCTGCCCGGGATGCTATGTGGTGCTATGTATAGTCCTGTGCTGGATTGCAAACCAGCACAGGACTGTACACAGCACCACACAGCATCCCGGCAGGAGGTTTGCAGGCTCAACCTTCTGAGAGCGCTGCGATGTAGAAGGAAATGCTACTAGAATAAAGAAGAATCCGCCTATAGAAATGTACCATCCATCATGTGATACACCTCCCATCCAGTCGTTTCTCTCTCTATAGACCTACCACAGTATACAGACCAGTTTTCATTTTTCAAGGCTCTGTTGAAGAGGAAACCCCTTAAAACGAGTTAGACATTTATTCATTTTACACCTTGTATGGGCATTAATTTTTACAATTTTATCAAATGAGAATATTGTAACTTATTTATTCATGAACATTTAGTATTTTTCTTTGTATATACCAATTTGTTTAGAATAAACTTTTTTTTATCTTGATTTATGCGTTGGGTCATGCGTCTTTTTTTCCTTCTTTCGTACATAGAATTTTATTGCCGTCTGTGTCCCTCCCCGGGAGATATATCCTCGCTCAAACCCCACCCTGTCATAGGGACTAAAAATGGGGTTCCAGGAAAAATACAAACACAACTGGCTTTTTTTTATTTTTTTAATAGAAAGGCTTAAGCTTAGGATACCTGCAGGTGTTCTTGTGGTCTGTGTCCCTACTTTGGGGATTTTTCCTAATTTCCTGTTCTGTAACATCCTGCCAGACAGGCTATGCCTGCTTGTCCACCATTTTGCATACACAGAGTGTGAAACAAAAACAATATTTTGCTGTCACCTCTGTTGGTGGTACGTGGACAAGTGTTCTAAGACATAATCTCATGTTCACAACCACCTGCCCAGCCCCAGATGCTTCAATATCCAAAGTGACGTCACTATTCGTCTAATCTTCCATCTTGCTCATTTCGATTTTGCATTCGAAGTTTGTTAAGCCAAGTGGGCCACCCACAGCTCAAATTTTATGCCACGTACAACCAGCTTAAATGTCCACCATCACATACAAAACATGGAAATTGGCCTTCAGACAGCAGTCACAATGGACCATGTGACCGGAAGTTCCAGTCTAGTAGCTGTCCCAGAATGGCCGTGGTAATGAAAATACGAGTGCTTGTAGCTGCATACAATGTTTACTTAAAACCAGCATAAAGCTGAAAAAGGAATTTTTATTTTTTTTGCCCAAATGAATGCTTGCTTCTTCTTATACTGGCGTCCTATTCGTTTTTGCTCACAGAACATTATAGTAGCAGATAAACCGGCAGAGATATGCAACCTATTCTGGGAACACCTTGTCACAGAGTGCAAGCAGGGCAGTGAATGTAGAGAATTCTTCTGTCCGCTCTATTAAAAATTAGTTTTTATTGCTGTCTGTGTGTCTTTGTCGGAGAGATTTTAGCTTCGCTGGCAATGACGAGCAGACAGTAAGCAAATTAGAAATTTCCCCAGCTGGTACAAAGACAGCGATCCTAACCTTTCCCTGTTCTATCCAAAAGAAAAAGTAATTTCCTTGTAGCCAATTACACCATTTTGTGCTACTTAGCAAAGGTGAGAGCAGATAGTCATTATTTTTTTTTTTTGTGTATGAATGATCACTTGATGAAATTACTATATTTATCGTTGACCTGTCATTTTTGCTCTCTCTGCATGGTGTTTGTCACCATGCAGAGAGAGCAAAAATGCGGCTGCAGACTTTGAATTTTTGCTGAATTGTTCATCATTGCTTTCTCACAGCTGTTTGGGACTTGCATTAGTAGACTACTTTTGTGTCCTTCAAAGGATTGTCTATTTACATGGATGGGAGAGATTTACTAAAACTGGAGCACTCGGAATCCGGTGCCGTTGTGCATGGTAGCCCATCAGCTTCTAACTTCCGCTTGTTCAATTAAGCTTTGACAATAAGACCTGGAAGCTCCAGAACTGCACCAGATTTTGAACGCTCCAGATTTAGTAAATCCCCCCCCCCCCCTATATGTCCAAACTTTTATCGAAACCTGACCATTGCACCTATAGACACTCCTCCAAGTCTGATGTTCCCAGTGAAGGGAATTTTTCGCAATGTTTAAGGTCATTGTGTTTTTTTTAACCTTGTTGCAACAGGGGAAGGCTTTTTTTTTCTGTTCCAGTATGACTGTGCCCCTCTTAGAAATGTGAAGGCCCGGAAGAAAAAAACGGAAAAATTCGGGGAAAAAAACCTTTTTTTTTTCCTGATGGCTTTTTTGTTTTTTTTCAAAAAAATTGGAAAAATTTAAAAAAAAAATAAATTGTGGAATATTTTATTTTAACATGATAAATACAATATTTTAAGACAGGGTGTTCAAATATTTTCCAAATCATTTCTAAAAGAAATGTATAATATCAGATTATTCTCATTTCTGTGCACTGAGTGAGGACAAGCAAGTCCTAGGTAACAAACTGAACCCTCCAATGCAAGAACAGTATGCATTTCTTCCTTTAGGAGGTGCTGTGCTGCTATTGTAATAAGAACCAGGCCGGTCAAACCTAAAATTTTTAGAAGTTCCTAATTGTGATGACGGACAAAAAAGAGTAGCTGCAGAAGCAGAGACGGATACTGACAATTTCAGCTCAGAAAATGATTCTGATTAAATGTCCATTGAAACTTAGTCCCACTCTCTTAACACTTCCCCATCTTCAATTCTTTTTATGAGAATGGGGTTTTTATTTTTATTTAATACTGTGGAGAGGAAATATGGAAAATGTTTACTTTTGGTTTTGAAAATAGTTTTGTGGAGGCTTTTTGGCTGTTCCACATAAACTAGTAAGCAGTTCAGGAGATTGTTGCTCCGTTTGTTACAAAAAAATGTTATAAAAAAAGTAAATTCTGTTTGTGATAATTGTTTGGCTACACTATATTTTAAATATGCTAGTTGTGATAATTTTATGCCAAGTCAAATTGTCCATAGTCATCTTTTATGTTCCTAAAGTAACAGAATGACTTTCAATCTTAAAAAGACAAAAAAAGTGCTAATGTAGCATTTTTTTCAATTTTTCCGAAAATTTCCGTCCCCCCCCCCCCCCCCAAAAAAAACAGAAAAAAAACAGGTTTTTTTCCAAGCTTCATAATTTCCAGAAATTTGACATCTGTAGCCCCTCTACACAAATCCAGCACTAAGAAGACATGGTTTGATGAGTTTGGTGTGCAGGAACTCGAGTGGTTTCTACAGCCCTGACTTCAACCCTACTGAATACCATTGGGGTGCATTAGAATGATGATTGCCAGCCAGGTCTTCTCGTCCAACACCTGTACCTGACCTCACAAATGCTCTGTTGACTGAATGGGTGCAAATTCCCAAAGACGCACTCCAAGTTCTTTCCAGAAGAGTGGCCAACTCCGAATTACATTCCATGCAATGGGATGTCCAGCAGCCTCATTTGGGTGTGATGGACTGTTTTCCACAAACTTTTGGCCATATAGAGTATGTTTTGCCAAATTCCATTTAACATCAGAAGCTATCATCTTCTTTTGCTTCTCCCTTGCAGGATGGGACTGGATCTTGAGGCTTCAAAAGGTTGTTTTGTTGTAGCCATAGTATTGTCACAGTATCTAAATTGAAACGACACCTTGTATTTAGACCAGAACGGTGGAATAAAGAATTTTTCCTACAGTAAAAGTGTATCTGTCTTCTCTGCATTCTCCAGGCCCATATTAAGCCTGTCCCCCCACAGAAAACATAACCAAATGTCACCAGTAACCCTCTGACCTCTTGTGGTTTTCTCTACTTATTTTGCAACAGGGACTGGCCAAATTTCAATCCATGTGTGGTCATTGCAGTTGAACAGAAGTCGATCTACCGATCAATTTCTGTTCAACCTTCCCATTGCATAAAAGCTGCTTGATTAGCTGCAGCGCTGCTGTGTGTATTCTAACAGCGGTGGAGTCTTTTCACTGTCGGAATACAATAGCACAGCGGGGAGGATTTCCCCCATCCATTTCGAATGTGTGGATGGGGGAATTTGTTCTGTTTTTCATTTGGTCAGTCTGCTGGCTTAAAGAAAAAACTGAACCATGTATGACAAGCTATTGTCTGGTTGCTGATGGCCAACTCATCTACTTGTAGAACAGAGCATTAGGAGTCAGTCTGCACATGCTCAGTTTGGTGTGCATTGCTAGAGAGGTTTTTTTTGTTTTCTTGGGAGGGTGCATGTGATCAGCACAGGGCCAATCAGCACTGTCCAGACAGAGGGTCAGGGGAGAATGAAAACGCTTTAAGCAGACACTGATAGAAGTCACAAGACTGCTCTAACTGCTGATGAAAAAAGGTATTTAGCGGTTTTATATTTACTAAAATAATTTCAGTTCTGTGTACTGTGGGAGACCAGATATAATGAATGCAGGGTCCAGGGTTTAGTAACACTTTAAAAGAGAACTATGGGTTTGGGTCCCCCCCCATCATACTTACCTAGGTGGATGCAGCATTGGTCTGATGCTGCTTCTGACCCCTGGCATCTCTAACCTGAGAACCGAGCGATCAAACATCGCCGATGGCTCGGTTCTCACAGCTCCATGAGCAGAGAGCTGCTGACTATCAATCAGCATCTCTCCTCCTCGCTTACTGAAGTGCGGCCTGATCAGTCCTGGACTGATCTTGGTGACAGCAGAGAGCGAACTTCAGTCCGCTCTCTGCTGAAAACAGGTCACACGAGTGCAAAACGAATTACACTCCTGTAACCCAAAGGAGAAGCCCAGCCAAACGAGCTCAGGCTGGAATTCTCCTTTTAATTTCTTGTGGAGGGCGTGACCCCTCACTCGCATCTTCTTCAGAAGGCTTGTAGATGTAGATGTAGCAGTGAAACCCCCGCATTCCACTTCTACATGGAAAGAAAAACTCCAGACAAAGCAATTTTATTTTTGTTTTTTTACATCTTTAATTAACACAGACACTGTCATTGTTTTACTGCTTCAGGAGCTAAGTTCCGCTGCACGGTTCTGAACTGTACAGCGGGGGCCGCACTTCTAGCGCTTTACTCCACTTGAACAGGGCTTGTGCTCGACACCTTATTTTGGTGTTGTTCTTCTGCCCCCGTCACTCTGCTGTGCAATTAACAAGCACAGCCACAACATCATCACTGTGCTGCGCTTTGTGTTAATTAAAGATGGAAAAAAAAAAACATAAAAATGCTATGTCTGAAGTTGGGCTTTAAAACTAAAACATTTCACTCCACAATGCTAAAAAAAAAAACTGTAAAAAAAATTTAATTATTATCTTTTTTTTTTAAAGTAATTTCACCCAAATTATTATTGCCAGTAGTCAGACGATCCTGAAACACACCTGCTAGTCATGCTGGGGCACTCTGCAGCTTTCTTCCTGCCTCCCACATATAGAAATCCTTCAGCGTTGAAATGTTTGGTGATTAAGGGAGACAGGAAGTTATGCAGGCTCTGGAAAACTGGGCTCTCTATGCTTTGCCACTGATCCTTTGTGGAGCTGGGTGTGCTATATTATATTTTACAGAAAAATGTAGCTTAAAGCAGTATTAAACCCAAAAGCAAACATTTATTATAATATTGCAGTTTACTAATCCTTAGATGTGATATAGAATAGAGAACACATATATGTGAGTTGTTAAAGCTGCACACTCCGGTTTGTTTAATTGAATAGGAAATCCCTTGAGGGTTTTTTTTAGCAGCAAAGTAGATATTCAAGGTAAGTGACAATGATTTTCTTAAAAATTAATGATTATTTATATCATAGTATCAAAAAAAGGTAATAAGTAGCATGATTACATAGGAGTCGTAAAAAGCAATTCAGGTCTTTACATATAAAAATCTCGTCAACATGGGAAAACCACACATAAACTCAATTCATAATTTTTAAAAACATAAAACTTATGTAGAGTTTCACATGATATCCCTACTATGGAATGTAGTTTTCTCGTCAAGAAGTGGTGAATATACATATCTAACTCTACTATAATAGTACAAAATGATAATGCAAAATAATTGACTTACTTACAGACAGTATAACTTAAACTTTTTCTTTTTCGCATAGAATAAATCCCCCTGAAGAAGACCTTTACCCATACAGGTCGAAACGCGTAGGGATATCATGTGAAACTCTACATAAATTTTATGTTTTTTAAAATTATGAATTAAGTTTATGTGTGGCTTTCTCATGTTGACGAGATGTTTTATATGTAAAGACCTGAATTGCTTTTTATGACTCCTATGTAATCATGCTACTTATTCCCTTTTTTGATACTATGATATACAAATTCATTAATTTTTAAGAAAATCATTATCACTTACCTTGAATATCTACTTTGCTGCTAAAAAAACCCCTCGAGGGATTTCCTATTCAATTCTTAGATGTGATGGCTGCATTAGTTTCCTTTTTAGGCTCTCTCTCTTCTATTTTTATCTGGTGTTCCAGCCAGCAAGTCTGTTACATTTTGCTGCAGAGCTTGTGCTTTTAAAAAAATATCAGTTTTCATGGATGAGATAAGCCACTTAAACGCTGACAGGGGTGATTTAAAATGATCAGCTTTTATTTAATCATGCAAAACTTTTATCCCAAAAGGAAAAAAAAAAACCTGTTTGCTATAACTGACTATAAAGTGTGAGCTGGAATTTGGCTTCAGTTTGTTAGTGTATCAAAATTTGCTAGTACATTTAACACTACCCCCCCCCCCCCCCCAGGAAACTGACAATTCTGCTGTCTGCTGTGACTACTGTGCTCGTTCATCCAGAGTCATGTCTCATTAATATAGGAGGTGTGTTACTGGCCAGATCACCGGGTGAAAAGAGGGGGGGGGGGGGTGTTAATAGCCAAAGATAATAAAACGGATGCTTCCACATCTAATGATTGGTAAGCTTCAATATATAGTACATTTTTGGTTCAGGGTTTAATACAGCTTTAAAGTGTTACTAAGCTACAACAGTAAAATCAGTCTGTATATGCAGTAAAGCATCCTTGTTATACCCACTGTGGAACCTAAGGGGTTAATCCTCTGCATTGTGTAAACGATGTCTGATCCGGTCTTCTCTGACCCTCCCCTTATTCCACAGTCCCCAATCAATTTCCTGATAGAACAGAGCCTTGGGGGTACTCTGCACATGATCAATTTGGTGTGTTTTGCTAGAGAGTTTTTTTTTTTTTTTTGCGAGGGTGCATGTGTTTAGCACAGGGCCAATCGGCACTGTCCAGACAAAGGGTCTGGGGACCTGCAGCCTCATAGCACAGTTAGAGTAGAATGAAAACTCCTCCTACAAGCTTTAACTAGACTCTGATGGAAGTCATAAGACTTCTATATACTGCTGGTGAGAAAAGGTATTTAGCAGTTTATATTTACTAAAATAATTGCATTTCCATGTTCTGTGTACTGTGGGGGATCAGATATAGTGAATGCAGAGTCCTGGGTTTAGTAACACTTTAAGTTAAACTCTGTAAACTTTCTGAGTTTACACACCTTCAGCATTTGCTGGATAGTTTTAGTCGCTGATTTCATTCTGTGCTTTACTAACCTAGAGGAACTGCTGATTTGGGATGTTGCAATAGCCATTCATGCCTAGTCAGTTGCTCATGCAATCTTGGCTGAGAGGGAAGATTAAAATTCTTGCTTATCTTATTGTTTCAGCAGAGACCTTACTTAAATTTTACTTAAATTGATTTACTAACACTGGTGCACTCAAACTGGTGCAGCTGTGCATGGTGGCCAGTCCGCTTCGAGCTTCAGCCTGTTCAATTAAGCTTTGACAATAAAACCTGGAAGCTGATTGGTTTCAATGCTGAGCTGCACCAGATTTTGCACTCTCCAGCTCTAGTAATTTAACCCCATAGTAATGTAGTTAGTCAAGCTGACTATTATACACTATAATGTCAAAACTATTGGGACGCCTGCCTTTACACGCACATCAACTTTAATGGCATCCCAGTCTTAGTCCGTAGGGTTCAATATTGAGTTGGCCCACCCTTTGTAGCTATAACAGCTTCAACTCTTCTGGGAAGGCTGTCCACAAGGTTTAGGAGTGTGTCTATGGGAATGTTTGACCATTCTTCCAGAAGCGCATTTGTGAGGTCAGGCACTGATGTTGAACGAGAAGGCCTGGCTCGCAGTAGTGTGTAAGGGACCCTAAATTGGGGGACAGAGGACACTGCATGGGGGGGGGGTGCGCAGAAGACACTTCAGTGGGGAGAAGGTGTAAAAGAGACAAAGGACATTGCTTTGGGGGGGGCAGAGGGCACTATAGTGGGGGGGGGGTTATGTGAAGGGGGCGGGACACTACTGTGAGGGGGGGGCAGGACACTGCTGTGAGGGGGATGATGTGTAGGACACTGGTGGGAGAGGGGGGGTCACAGGACACTATGCTGTGTTTTTTTGGGCAAGTTTTTTGTTATTTTAGAGGGTGCCCCACCTTCCCCCCCAGGGATCTTTGATTTCCTCCATGTTGTCCAGGTAGATATCATCCTCTAAAAGGTTGCCCACCCCTGGTCTAAAGGGATCTTATTTTGATGGTAGGTCTACTTTAAGTTGTTAAAATCTATTTTATACTTTTCTGAGTGTTTTCAAACTCCTCGTCTGCCAGATTGAGAGCTTGTTCAGCAGAAACAAAAATAGAACTATTGATTTATCATGCTAAGTACAGCATTTCTGATCAATCCAGAAGCGTAGGTAATTATGTATCAAGGAACTGGTGAGCAATTAGGATTTAAAGCAAGACTTAGCAGCCCGTGAAAAACCTCATTTGATTTATTTGCTGTGCATCAACCCAGAATGTCCGGCTTATTTTGCCTCATCCAGCATTTTACCTAGTCTTGTTTCTTTTCTTTCCTTTTTTTTTTTTTTCTTGCTGGTGTGAGTTATAAAGTTCTATGTGGAACTGTGATGGTTTCCAGTGCAAACGGTGCATTTTGTAAAACACAGCAGTTGAATGGAGCTGCTTATTAAGCAGACAGCGGGCAGGGAGCAAGGACAGGACTCAAGGGCAGAATCTGATACCGCTGTATAAATTCTCACCTACGCACCGACATTTCATTTAGGCAAACTGTCACCTGCAACACAGAATTGTCTGTCATTCTTACTTACGGGCCTTTGCTTAAAGAGAACTTGTCAGGTGAATAAAGTGTACAAATCTGCAAAATTTGCTGGAAGGTTACATGCCATCCTGATACTTGGCTTTTGTGGTTTATTCCTGAAACTTTGTTACATGGTGTATTGATACAATAGAATGGATATTTTTACTACCGTAATGAGCAGATTGAATAAGGCCATGCCCAAGGAGCAATGATGTCATGCAAAGAAGCCAACCATATTTTATAGTCCAACTTCTGCTTTCCCATAAAATAAAAGAATGCTTTGCCCACCATGTTAAATAAAAATGCCGCTTTTGTTGCAATACTTACCTTATATCCAAAGCTGTCCCCTACAGACAGCTGTTCCAGCATATAGGAAAGGTAAAATCATTGTGGTTGGCCAGGGCTCACAGCGTCCTTGTACTGTATGGTGCTTGTACACCACACACCCTTCTCCACTTACTGTACTGCTTTTTTGGCCTGTAAAACCCCCTCCGTTAGTAATGGGGCAATAGAAGATGTGAAGGGTTGGAGGGGAAGGTTCTGTGCCAGTAAAACTGGTCAGTATTTGCATACCAGAACACGCCCAGGATTCTAGACACATGGTCGGCTGAAATTGAGTTGATGTGGGTAACAGCACATTATTTTATGTAGTACGTCTCTTTGTTACATCGGCTGTGTATGCGCTTCTTGTAAATACTAAACAATCTGTACAGCTTTGTGATTTATGTTTTTATATCATTTTCTTAAATAAATTACAATCTAATTTAATGTGTTATTCTATTATAAATGTTATATACACACACACACACTATATTGTCAAAAATATTGTGACTCCTGCCTTTACACACAAGTGAACTTTAACGGCATCCCAGTCTTAAGCCTCGTACACCCGATCGTATTGTTGGCCAACAAAGCGTCAGACTATGGTCCGAAGGGCGTGTGCCAGGAACTTGTCTTACATACTAACGGTACACAATTGTTGGCCAACAAACACGAACATAGTGACGTACTGCTTGGAATTTCAGCTCTTGAGTGCCACCCTTTGGGCACCTTCTGCTGATGTCGTGTGAGCATTGCTTCTGAACATGCATGTTTGTACTTTGGACTTTTGTGTGACGGACTTGTGTACACACAATACAAAAATCTGACAACAGACTGTTGTCCACCGAAAATTTACTAGCCTGCCATCCAACATTTGTTGGCGGAAAACTGGACAACAATCGTCTGATGGAGCGTACTAACGGTCAGATTTTAGTCAAACAGTCTGTCATCACACAATTCTCTGCCGAGAATCCGATCGCGTGTACGAGGCCTAAGTCTGTCCTGATCTGGTCCAAATTATTTGGTGGAGGGGGATTATGGTGTGGGGGTTGTTTTTCAGGAAATAAATAAAAACACACAAAAGCCAGTGTGAAACTTCACGCTAGAACCCAAGGACTACAAAGTGGTGTATGGCGCCCATGTATAGTGCTAATTATGTAAAAAAAACTTCAATCTTTAGAAGAAAAATGAATAAAGGGTGAAAGAAAATCACTCTTGGTAAAAAAAAAAAAAAAACTAAGGTATAAACCCTATCAGAAAGTTCCTGTAGTATTGGCTGCTGATAATGGAGTGGCTGCTTCAGGCGTGGGCTGGGGACCCAGATAAAACAAGAGGGCAAGAAAAAGGAGAGAAGCGCGCCAATCCACTCCTAGTGCAACATTGTTTTACTAAATGGTTACAAAATGACGATATAAAAATGCACTCACTGTCCAGCTCCGGAATACAGTACCTCCACGCCGAGAGACCAAGCCGGCGTCTTCCCGAGTCCCCTCGAGGCTGCAGCTTCAGCTGACACCTGGTGCTCGTGGCAAACATCAAAGGATCCACCGGCGGCTTCCTCGCACCTGGCAAGCCCTCACCCACTGAGCACTATGTGACCTTATTTTTATATTGTCATCAGTTTGTAACCATTTATTAAAACAATGCTGAACTAGGAGTGGTTTGGTGCTTCTCTCCTTTTTTTTTTTTTTTCCTTGCCCGGTTGCTTTTCAGGAGTTGGGCTTGGCTCCTTAGTTCTAGTGAAGGGAACTATTAAGGCGTCAGCGTACCAAGACATTTTGGACAATTTCATGCTCCCAACTTTGTGGGAACAGTTTGGGGATGGTCCCTTCCTGTTCCAACATGACTGTGCATCAGTGCACAAAGCAAGGTCCATAAAGACATGGAAGATAGAGTTTGGGGTAGAGGAACTTGACTGGCCTGCACAGAGTCCCGACCTCAACCCGATAGAACACCTTGGGGGAGGAATTAGAGTGGACACTGCAAGCCAGGCCTTCTCGTCCAACATCAGTGCCTACCCTCACAAGTGTACTTCTGGAAGAGTGGTCAAACATTCCCATAGACACACTCCTAAACCTTATGGACAGCCTTCCTAGAAGAGCTGAAGCTGTTATAGCTGCAAAGGGTGGGCCAACTCATTATTGAACCCCACAGACTGGGATGCCATTAAAGTTCAAAGGCGGGTGTACCAATACTTTTGTCAATATAGTGTATATATAGATCTATCTATTGGCAAGAAAATGCATGTGAACACCTTGGAATTAACTTGTTTTCTGCCATAAAATGTGATCTGAATCCTCATCTAAGCCACAGCAATAGACGAGCACAATGTGCTTAAGCTGATAACACACAACCCGTTCTAATTTCTCGTGTCTTTATTGAACACACCCATTAAACATTCACAGTGCTGGAGGAAAAAGTAAGCATACCCATAGACTAAATACTTCAACAAAAGCTAATTGGTGTCAGCAGTTTGCAAACCTGGAGTCCAAATATTGAAATGATTTTAGAGGTGTAGTTAGAGCTACTTTGATAACTACCTTCCGGGAGTTTGCATGTTCTCCCTGTGCCTGTGTGGGTTTCCTCCCACAGTCCAAAGACATGCTGGTAGGTTAATTGGCTCCTGTCTAAATTGACCTCAGTATGTGTAGGTATGAGGCTGGGTTCACACTATTGCGCATTGGGTGCGGGCTCTACGGAGCCGGTTCACACATCTCCGGAGTGGCTCTGGTGCAAATTGCACAGGAGTCCTGTGCGTCTTCTGGTCTGTTTCAGGTCCGATTTCTGGCTGAAACGGTTAACAGGGTCGCACCGGACCCCTGCTGTGAGCCGCTCCATGCTGCAGTGTGAACCCAGCCTTAATGTGAGTTAGGAACTTAGGCCGTGTACACACTACTGGACTTTTCGACAGCAAAGGTCCAACGGAACGAATCTGCCGGACAATTCGAACGTGTGTGGGCTTCATCGGACCTTTGCTGTGGAAAAATCAGACGGTCTTTAGAAATAGAACATGTTTCAAATCTTTCCGACTCGAGTCCGGTCGAAAAATCAGTTCGCCGGTATGCTAGTCCGGACAAACGACGCAAGGGCAGCTATTGGCTACTGGCTATGAACATCCTTATTCTAATCCGGTCGTACGTCATCACGTTCGAATCAGTTGGACTTTGGTGTGATCGTGTGTAGGCAAGTCCGTTTTGTCGGAACTCCGTCAAAGTCCTGCGGAGTTCAGTCTGTCGAAAGTCCGGTCGTGTGTACACGGCATTAGATTGTAAGCTCCTTGAGGGCAGTGACTCATGTGCAAAATATATATAAAGCACTGCATAAATTGATGGCACTATACAAGAACCTGTAATAAATAAATAGATAAAAGACACTCAAGCATTTTAAGATTGCTGTTCATGAGAAGCAGCAGCTGATGTGAACAATGCCACACAAAAAGGAGCTGAAGACATACGAGCAAGAGTAGTGAATTTGCAAAAGTCTGAAGAGGGATACAAGCAATATCAACGTGTTTAGGCCTCCATCAGGTGACAGATAAATGGTTTATAAATGGAGTCAGTTTAGTACTGTGGTTACTCTTTCTAGAAGTGGTTGCCCAGGCAAGAGTACTTCCAAGGCACAATCCCCATTGAGGTAATGGAACAACCTACGAATAACACCTGAAGGCTTGAAGACATCACAGGAACAAGCAAGCATCCCTGTTCATAAGTCCATCATGTAAGTCTTTGAACAGGCAGGGTGTCCATAGCAGAGCACCACGGAGGAAGCCGCTGCTCACCAAAAAAAAAAAAACATTGCTGTGTTCCTGAAGTTTCCCAGAGTGTACCTTGGCAAACTGCAGTGCTACTGTGAAAAAGGTTTGTGGACCGATGAAACAAAATTTGATTCAAGGAAAAATACTCAGTATGTGTGGTGGAAAAAGGGCACAGCTTGCCAACATTAAAACATCATCCCAAGAGTGAAGTATGGTGGAGAGAACATCATGATTTGGGCTTGCTTCACTGCCCCAGGGCCTAGACCGCTTGCCATCATCGAGGGGAAAATTATTTCCCAAGTTTACCAAAATATCCTACAGGATAATGTCAGGGTGGCTGTCAGCCAGCTGAAGCTTAGTAAAAGTTGGGTGATGCAGCAGGACAATGACCCTAAGCACCATAGTAAATCCACCACAAACTGGCTTCAGAAAAAAGAAAATGCACCTTTTGGAGTGGCCCAGTCAGAGCCCAGACCTTTACCCCATAGAAATGCTAAGGAATGACCTTAAAGTGGATGTAAACCCAATGTCATCCTTTCTAAACTACTGCCATAGGGGTTATCTATAAGGATATACACGCCTCCTGCATGTATCTTTACCTGTCAAATGTCTCCCCTCTGTCTGTTATTAGACCCGAAAAACTGCAGATTCTGTGGGCGGGTCTGTTGTCTGGAGCTCGGTGTGTGGAGTTGTGATGTCAGTAGACTCCCCGCCCACCTCTACACTCCCCTTGTCAATATGCATTTTCTCTTGTGTATTTCTTACACTGAACTTCTGCTATGATCTCTAACATCCAGTGAAAAGACAGGAAAGTAACCACATGACTTCAGCATGAACAGCCAATCCTTGCAGAGCTGCTGAAGAAAGGAGTGGGGGAGGGAATTAAAAAATAATGCATGTCTTAGGCTAGTGCACGAGATATGTAAATCAGCTGTCACTCACAGCAAGGGGGAGGATTTGACAAAGTTTTTCTCAGTTTGTCAAGATTTCTCTCACTGAACAATAAAAGAGGATTGCTCAGAGATGGATTAACTCTGTGTGGCAAGACTGGGCTCAAGTGATAGGAAATCTTATACTCTACAGCACACATGGGAGTAATGGGGCGCACACACGGTCGGACTTTTCGTCTACAAAAGTCCGACAGCCTGTCCGACAGACTTCCGACGGACTTGCGGCAGACTTTCTAACGAACGGACTTGCCTACACACGACCACACAAAAGTCAGACGGATTTGTACGTGATGACGTACACCGGACTAAAATAAGGAAGTTCATAGCCAGTAGCCAATAGCTGCCCTAGCGTGGGTTTTTGTCCGTCGGACTAGCACACAGACGAGCGGATTTCAGGGTCCGTCGTAGTTACGACGTAAAGATTTGAAGCATGTTTCAAATCTAAAGTCCGTCGGATTTGAGGCTGAAAAAGTCAGCTGAAAGTCCGGAGAAGCCCACACACGATCGGATTACCAGCCAGCTTTAGTCCGTCGGCGTCCGTTGGACTTTTGTAGACGAAAAGTCCGACCGTGTGTACGCCCCATAAGTCACATATATGCAAGTCACAAGCAAGTCTCAAGTCTTAACCTTCAAGTCACAAGCAAGTCCCAAGTTACTGTGGCGAAAAGCAAGCAAGTCAAGTCCCTGCTAGAAGTCAAGCAAGTCAAGTCATTTATTTTGGTCAAGTCACAAATTAAGTCAAAATACTAATCTACCCCATTTCCACCTTTCCAGTTTTCCAGGAAAGGTTTTGTTTTATTTTCAACATTAACAAAACTGCTTAGTGCTTTTTTCTTGGCATATTAAAGAAACACTTTGAATGCCCAAACAGCAGACAAGGAGCAGAACACTCAGCAATTAAATGGCCAACAAGCCTGAAAAAATGTAGTCCTTGCTGAGGGGGAAAATAACTAAGCTCAAAGTTTGAACTTGACACAATGCCAACATCTGGACACTTGAATGGTGATGAGAATAGCCACTTAAAATGCATTGCATTTGCAAAAAATTAATTTGGAAAGTACTTTCTCGCTCAGTTGTGAGCGATGGGGTCGCATTATCACCCCACCATGGCTGAACACACGTTCAACAGGTGCGCTTGATGCAGGGACTGACATAACTCTTACCGCTACCCTGAACAGCTCCAATGGCATTTGGCAAATGCTGATTGGCTCAGAGGCGGTGGTGGGCGGAGTGTGTGGGTAATATTTTCGGGGGGGGGGGGGGGTGGTGCCAAGTCATTGCAAGTCAAATAGCCCAAGTCAAAGTCAAGTCGCAAGTCATTAGTGACAAGTCAAAGTCAAGTCGAGTCATTTATTTAATTTTGTCAAGCAAGTCGCAAGTCCTCAAACAGGTGACTCAAGTCTGACTTAAGTCACTTTAAAGTGGTTGTTAAGCCACTTCTATAAAAAGCTCCCATCCCCTCTGTCTTATAACAATAAGTTCCCCCTGTGCCTGTGTTAAGCATATTTATTAAATATCTGTACCAATAACACAGCGTCTTCCTGCGCTCAGGTGCCTCCTCTCCTCTCCTCTGCTCTGACCGTTCCAGTTGGTGGGGCCGAGCACTGTTGCTGACGTCAGCTGGGGAGGAGAGAGAGAGCCAAGGCGTCACATGATCGCAGGGAGTCGCTGTGTTCTCGGTACAGATAAGCATATATATTATATAACGCAGACACAGGGGAATTTATGGTTATAATACAGAGGGTATGAGAGCTTTTAATATTAAATATGAAAGCGCAGGGGGCAGGCGCTGACACGAGCAGACAGGCAAGGAGGGGGTGGACACAGGAGATAGAGAGCAGGGCTGCAGATGACGGAGGCACGTAAACTGACCACGGTGTCAGGGCTCAGCAGCCGTGATACACCATAGTCAGTTTACAGGAGGGGGTATAGCCAGGCAAGTTTTTTTTAGATGTTACAGGGGGCCAAATTACACAGTACAACCACTGTGCTGTATAACATGCTGTAGCCTCCCTGGCGGTTTTCCCGAGTGTGGCTCGGGGTTACATTTCAGGACCATTAGCGGTAACCCCGAGCCACACTCGGGATTACATCGCAGGATCCTGGTGCCTCCTTACTTACCTTGTCCCCGGGATCCTGCGATGTCCCCCGCACTGTCCGAGGGCTCCGTCCTCCTCCGAAGCCTCTCCGTGCCAGGCTCCGTTCCCTGCGAGCGTCGCGACGCACGGGGGCGGAGCCTGGCGGCAAATTCAAAAAAATGTAAAAATCATAACACATACAGTACTGTAATCTTACAGATTACAGTACTGTATGAAATCATTTCACATCCCATTTGTCCCCAGTGCTCTGGTCCATGCCCTGCATGCAGTTTTATATTGCATATACTGTTCTTTCTGCCTGGAAACTGGAGATTGTCCATAGCAACCAAAAAGTGTCCCTTTACGTCAAAAATGGCTTTAGACCAGCTAGAAAACTGCGATAGTAAATTAGAACACTTGCAGAATTGAGCGATAGTGAATCGTGTGGAAATTTATTTTATTACTATTTATTTTTATTTTTTTTAATTATTATTTTTTTTTTATTATATTATAATTTATGTTTTTGTGTTTCAAACTTTATCATACCCGGGATATCTACTAGACTCTTGTTTGGACAGATTTAAGTGTGTTATTGTTAATAATTAAATACCTACAATATAAAACGCCAAATTTCATTGCAAAATAATTGTACCGCTTTCAGCACCTAAAATCAGAAAGAATCATACCGCCAGGGAGGTTAAGGGAACAGGATCAGTTTTTTTGGGGTTTTTTTTGGGTTAACAAACGCTTTAAGAAAGCTGTTCACACCATGCATCCTACAAATGTGTCTGAGCTGGAACCATTTTGTAAAGAGGATTGGTCAAAAATTCTTCCTGAAAGTTGTGCAGGTCTGATCCAGACCAGAGCTACTAAAATTGCTTGCTTGAAGTCATTGATGCCAAAAGGAGATTTGACCAGCTAATAACTCCAAGGATTCGCTTTTTCCTCCAGCATTGTAAATGTTTAATATGTGTGTTCAGTAAAGACACAAGAAATTAGAATTGTTAGTGTGTTATCAGCTGCCATTTACCTTATTTAAAAAAAAAAAAACATCCATTGCCCACAATGAAGTTTGGATGGAGAGTGGGTGGCTGCATGACTGAGAAAGGGAAGCAAACGGGACCGCTCATACAGCAGGGAGGAACGCTACAGGAGAGAGGAAACGGCTACCTAAACCTCACCTAGACTAATGAGCATTCAAATCTTGCTCTCCAAGGAAAAGAAAGGGTATACCACGCCACATATTACTGATTTATGGTTGTCTGGAATTGATATTTAGCAGGTATAGAGACACAAGAGGGTGCATCTGAGTGACTGCAGAAGAAATACTTTTACACATAAGTATGGTAGCCCAGCACCCATATGAGTGATGATCCACTTCTCAAGGGATATTGTATTTGGCCTTGCTGCCCTCTAGGACTGAGGGTGTCCTTACTCTCACTAGAAAGAAAAGAGGGCTCACCAGCCTAGTGCATTATCCCACATGTGTTTATTTTGTTCAAAAAGTATAAAAACTACTCACAAGCTGGAGATGGAGATACACCCAAAAGAGATCACTTGTCCGTGGCTATACAGGCCTGGAATCCGCTATCTCCAAATCACAGGGGGGACCTCAAAGTGGCCCCTACCGACCTGTTTTGAAGGTATACGTTCTTCTTAGCCTCAGCCAGAGCACTCTGAAGAAGGTATACCTTTGAAACGTGTCAGCCAGTAGGGGGCCCCTGTGTGGTCCCCCCTGCGATCTGGGGATAGCTGAATCCAGGCTTGTATAGCCATGAAGAAGTGGTATGTTTAAGTGTATCTCCATCTCCAAGCTTGTGAGTAGTTTTTATACAAAATAAACACATGTGGGATAATGCACTAGGCCCTCTTTTCTTTCTAGTGCTTCTAAGTGATTTCAAGAGGACCGATAGCTGTTAAGACCAGGTGTGTATCAATCAAAAAAGGCTAATGTACAGGCACATGGGTTACATAACTGTATCATCTCTGAGATGACATCTCAGGGCAGGCAGTAGACCCTGGATCATGCCTGGACAAAGATGGCACTGGCCTGGTGTCGACATTTCCCAGGGGTACTGTGATACTTGGTGGTAATAAATACTGGTAAATGTTGCACGTACAAATTATGTAGCATGCGTGCATTTAACATGCAAAAATACATCTCCCTGTTCGGTCCACTTAAAGACATACTCCGTCCTTCTCACTGTTTTATCACTGATTGCCATCTCTGCTGAAATCCCAATACAGAATGGGGTTTTTCCAACTGAACCATGTGTAGTTATCCAGAAATGGCTTAATTAGCTGCTAATATTAACCATCTATACGTTCACAATCACTTTTTTTCATGATTTAAATATTCCTGATGCCAGGTTTTGAGAAACTTTACACTATTTATTTACAGTAAAATCAGTCACTAGCCAAAATATATTATGAAAAAAGAATTCTGTTATCCGAACAATACATACACCCAATAGACACTCTTCATACACTAAAAGAGGACGACTGTGCATCTCTGCGAAAGTGCTAGAAGATAGAAATCAGTTCCTTTATAAAAATCCTTAAGCCGGTGTGGCAGCTATAAGTCTGTAGAAGCGAAGGAATATCCAGTATTAATTATTATCAATCGAGGGATCCGGTCCTTGTTCTGTTTTCCACTTAGGTTTACTGTTTAGTCATTTTGGGTTTTTAAAACTCCTTTGAAGAGGTTTTGTATTCATGAGCTAAAGCCCCCATTTTTTTAACTTAATTTGGCGAGCCAATGGCTTTGTGAGTTCTGAGCCTTTTACAGAAATCGGCTACTCTTTTGAGACTGGAGGCCGTTAAAAGAGGAGTTCGGGAATTACAAAAACAAACTAATTGAATGCATGATCAATCTGATGCTGCATCTGTCCACTGCTGACTCTAAAACCTGGTAAACACTAATAGTTTTTTCGTTCAACCCAGTGGCTCGGAGCCACTGTACTAACAATCCGATGTTAGTACAGTGATCTCCCCCACTGAGCTGTTGTGTTCTGATAGGGGGACGCCCACCCTCCCCTACCAGAACACTCCGGTGAGCGCTCTCAGCCAACGGCTGAGAGCATTGATCATGAGCCAGTCAGCTGCTGGTTTTCCATTCCAGCATGCTCGCCGACAGAGGCCAGCCAAATAGCTGGCTTCTGTCGGACTGGCTGACAAACACACAGACCGAATGACGGGAGACATTGGCCAGTTCAATAAAAAATGGCCGATGTCTCCCATCATACGACCCATGTGTACTAGGCATAAGAACGAGAATTGAGTGATCAAAGACCGCTGATCGCTCAGTTCTGTGTCTTCAGTGAGCAGAGTGCCAACTGTCAGTCACTGGCTCTCTGCTCTGTCCCTCCAGGATTTACTGGGGCAGTGGGCTGTGCAGGGGGTGGGAGCGGCTCGCTCAGGCTCTCAGCCGCATCCAACATTAAAATGGGATCTCTCGAGAGCCTGGACCACCTCAGAGATGTCAGCCGACAGTGGACAGGTCACAGGAGAGCAGAACTAAGTGCACTCTTGTGACCCACAAGAGAAGTAGGGCCAAAAGAGCTTTGTCCCTACTTCTCCTTTAATGCCTAGATCCACTGGCCATAATTAGTCAGCATGCATTGATTAATTTGTTAGTAAATTTGTGCCGAATTTGCATGTCTACAGGGGTATAGGGTGACAATTGTGCAAGAAGATTTTTTTCTGTTATTTCAATTCATTTATAACATTTCTTTTTAATGTAATTATATCTGATAATTACACAATCAAATAGATGGCACTGAAGGTGGCAGCGTTCATCTAAAGGTGAAAAACGTATTTTGTCAGCTGACACAAAGTTTGCGCTCCAGTCCTCAGAGGGAATGTTTATTAACAGTCTATAACATGGGGCATCGTGGGCAACGTTAAGACAGATTGCGAGCTCAAAGAGGTTAAAGGACTTGTAGGCTTTTACGTACCGTATATACTCGAGTATAAGTCGAATTTTTCAGCACATTTTTTTGTGCTGAAAGTGCCCCCCTCGACTTATACTCGAGTCAAGCACTTTTCTGCAGCAAAAAATGTCATTTTCCGAACCGAATTTAGGGCCCCGTATCTCAGGGCCACTTTGTGCTAGGAACCCCACATTTGGTGTGCAAACCTAGTGGAACTGGTACCATAACATATCCAAAGCTGAGGTTCCTAGCACCAAGTGGCCCTGAGATACGGGGCCCCAAAACTGGTTCGGAAAATGTCATTCTCTGCTGCAGAACATTTTCTGAACTGATATTTGGGGCCCTTTATCTCGGGGCCACTTGGAGCTAGAAACCCCAGCTTTGACAATTTTATGGTGCCAGTTCCACTGGGGTTGCACACCAAATTTGGGGTTCCTAGCACTAAGTGGCCCCGAGATACAGGGCCCCAAATTCGGTCAACTGTGTCCATCTGCAGCAATGTCATTTCGGGACCCTTTGGGTTCAGAGACCCCAAATTTTGGCTGCAGCTAGGGGGCATCTAGGAACCCTTAACTACCGAGTTTGAAGTTCAGGGGACCTATGGCTGCAAATGGGCACAGTGAGGCATGCAAATGGGCACAGTGATGCTGCAAATGGGCATTGTTGACCCTCTTTTCCACTTACAGTAGCTGTGCATTTCTCACCCTCGTCTTATACTCGGGTCAATACGTTTTTCCCATTTTTTTTGTGGAAAATTAGGGCCTCGACTTATACTCGGAACGACTTATACTCGAGTATATACGGTAATTAACCACCCTTCCCAGCCACCTACTCCATTCTAGAGCCCCCCCATGAAGATTTTTTACTTACCCCTCAATGGTGACGATGGTCTCCTCTGGTGTTTAGTGCCTTGACCTGAAATCTATTGTGTTGCTGGGTATGCCTAATCATTGACTCCCCCTAGACTTGAATGGGGCCATACTTGTAACATCTCTACTCTTAAAGCATGTCAGGCCAAAAACAGTAAACACTGGAGGAGTCCACCATTGTAACAGAGAGGTACATAAGCATCTGAGTTGGGGGGGGGTTCTACATTATGTGGCTGGGTAGAGTGAATCAATAGATTTTAGGTTAAAAGTGAACTTGTCCTTTTAATAATCAATCCATAGATGATTCCAGAAAAGGGCTCAGACTCACCCAGTTTCATCTTTCCTGTGAAAGTTAATATTAAAAGAATTGTACACAGTAGAACGCACCCCACCTTCGTGTGTAACTGGAGAGAGTTTAACTCTTTCTTGGAGAGCTTCTTCAATTTGCAGCCAACACCTGTAAAGAACTGTAGTAGACATACTAAAAGGTTACCCAATTTTTCAGGCTATAAATGCGCTATTAACCTGGAGCACCTCTATTCCCTAGTGTATTGATAGGAAAGGTCTTATGACAGATACTACTAGAGACCAAATGGCGGCTATCTTGAGTTTCAGTCTCCCTCTGTTTAGAACATTGGTTTCCCAAGTAAGTGTTTTCCAGTGTGTGCCTCCGGTTTCCAGTCTGGTTGGAAAAAGTTGATATTAAAGGTCCGTGCCCAGTTGGCAAAAACTTTTTTCTCTGTGATGAAGCGATGGTGACTTCCTTTTCTGCCTCGCTCGTGAGAGATGTACATTGTACACTCGTCTGGTCCCATCAGTTCATAATAATGGTAGGGCACCGTCGTGTGGTTGGGAGACCTGTGGACAAGACAAGAACGTTTTATTTTGATGATGCTCAAAACTGAACCAACTTGTTTATAATTAACCCCTTTCTGCCACCTGTCAGTGGCCATTTAAAGTGACACTAAACACATGGTAAAGAAGCAGCGCCATCTAAGTGTAGCGGTGTAAAAGCTTTAATGGCCACAATAAGTAATGCTCGTCGTTGATAAAAGTCCCCGCTGTGGATGGCCGGCGTTCCTCCTCCAAGGGAAACCGGATGGGGCCCTCGGCAGTGTAGGTGGACAGCAACACTTTCTGGAACTGGTCGGAGGATCCTGGATGGACAGAGGTCGAGCTGACGTCATGGATGTCACTAACGGTGGGTGTGGCACACGTTCCTTCTTCAGGCCACGAGGGAGCCATGTTGGAAGTTGGTATTTATATGCAGCCGTGTCACGGAGTCAGGCTGCTGCCACAGCAGACTCAGCTGCACATAAATACCAACTTACAACATGGATTATTAACCTGACGAGCATTACCTACCATGATCCTGTGAGTTGTTTACTTAATGTGGCCATTAAAGCATTTCTACTGCTACACTTAGATGGCGCTGCTTCTTTTCTTGTCTTCCCTGCAGAGTTACTTCTAGCTCCTTCACAGCAGCTGCCACCTAGCTAGCACTTTGGACTCTGCCCCATGTGACTGTTTTTACTAATTGGGTTTTGGGACATATAGCTTCCAGTGCGCTGGATCTCTCCTCTCTTGCACTAAACACACAGTGTTTAATTTACATTGTCCCTTCTATTTTTGTATGTGGATGATGGCACTAATTATTTTAATTAAAAAAAAAAATCAAAGTACCTTTTTCCTATTCAATATACAGCTATCACATGACCCAGCTCTTTCCCAGCCTGTTTGCAAGGAAACATAATTAGGAGGATCTTCTAGTCCTCTGCTGCTGGTCACATTATCGAAAGGAAAAAAAAACAGCGTTTGGAATAAAAATAAATACCAATAAACTTTTAAATTTTCATACAAATATATATTTGAAATCAAATCTTTATTATTTTTGGCAATAATATGGTGTGGGCAGATTTCTGCCAGTCACAGGCTGTGTCACGCCCCTTCAGCGTGTGTTTTAGGATAAGAGGGAGGTGAATCTTCCATCAATCAAGATGTAATATCCCACCCCCATTGTGGTTAGCTGGTTAGTGTGCATGGAGGGAGGGAGTGGACTGGCATTTACCCTTGTGTGTACGCCCATGTGTGTGATTCTATAGACACACGGGCTGCTCAGATGTGATAGGTAGGAAATGCTCAGCATAGAATCTCACTGAATACTGAGCACGTGCAGAGCTGCCAACACTGCTCTGCAAAATCCCTAGCTGAATTGGGGACTTGGACAGAAGGGGGAGATAGAGAGCAGAAGGATCAACCAAGTTTCTTGCAGAATACAGAAAATGAATCCCATAGGGGTTGATTTACTAAAACTGTAGAGTGCCAAATCTGGTGCAGCTGTGCATGGCAGCCAATCATCTTCTAACTTCAGCTTGTTCAATTAAGCTTTGGCAATAAAACCTGGAAGCTGACTGGTTTCTATGCAGAGCTGCCCCAGGTTTTGCATTCTCCAGGTTTAGTAAATCAACCCCTTAGTGACTAAGTGAGTATAAACAGCATGTAATACAACATTTATTGATAGTTTTTTATGATGTGGGTTTAGTGGCCCTTTAAGTGGGTCTTAAACAGAAGGGAGCTGTAATCATGTGATCAGCTCTGTGATTGCCTCTCACAATGGTTGCATGATTGAGAGCCTGTCCAGCTGGCTTCCTATCACAGAGACCAAGAACTGTCAGTGATGGCTGGGTGTCAAAGTCCACCTACCCTGCCGCCGCATATATGCATTACAGCGGTGAGTGGAAGTTAACAAAACAGGGAAAAAATATACAGTAAATGTCCACTAAATACAGACATTTTTTTCAACAATTGGTGGATGCTGGACATTCAAACCAACTTACAAATGTTTGACTCTCAAGGAAATCACAAAGGTGGACGGAACACCCAAAACTCTCAATGGATTTATTTTATCTTATGTGGCACCCACCCAAAGGATAAAGTTGGAACGACTATTAGACCAATTTGCGAATGCCATAGCTAATGCCCATCGTCAAGGACCCAACCGCAAACTACCATCTTCTTCCACCACAGCCAAACCACTTCCACTAGGGCGGGAGGGAGGGACGTTCCACCACGATTTCACCCTGCGACTGACGTGCCTTCGCTCCACCCCCACACTATTATCTAGCTCCTCCCCATCTCCCCCGTGACTCCTCCAATCCGGTAAGAGCCAGTTCTTTCTATCTAACCAGCACCTGACTTAACCTGTTATAGGGCGTACACACGGTCGGACTTTGTTCGGACATTCCGACAACAAAATCCTAGGATTTTTTCCGACGGATGTTGGCTCAAACTTGTTTTGTCTACACACGGTCGCACAAAGTTGTCGGAAAATCCGATCGTTCTAAACGCGGTGACGTAAAACACGTACGTCGGGACTATAAACGGGGCAGTGGCCAATAGCTTTCATCTCTTTATTTATTCTGAGCATGCGTGGCACTTTGTCCGTCGGATTTGTGTACACACGATCGGAATTTCCGACAACGGATTTTGTTGTCGGAAAATTTTATCTCCTGCTCTCCAACTTTGTGTGTCGGAAAATCCGATGGAAAATGTCCGATGGAGCCTACACACGGTCGGAATTTCCGACAACACGCTCCGATCGGACATTTTCCATCGGAAAATCCGACCGTGTGTACGGGGCATTACAGTCTGGTAGTTACTTCCACCATGTATGTCATGTATGTCTTGCGCTTACATTTCTTTCCAGCTACGTACAATGTCTTTCTTCGGCTCAGTTTTTAATGGATTAGCTCATTTGACTAAAAAATACATTCTTATTCTTGCAGTGCATTCATTTATGTTGGCAAAATGAATGTTATGGTTACATTTTTTTGCGTATGTCAGCACAAAATAGAAGGCACGCACTTTGCATTTACAAAATGTCCTGCATGCGGATGGCCTTTCACATATACGTGTGATAATCGATCAAGCAAAAATATAGACTTTGCTGTAACTCTGTTCACATCCATTTATTTACCTTTAATTTACAGTACAAGAGCAAGCACAGATTTAAAGATTTTTCACTGGAGATTTTATACCTGACAGCTTTTCCGAAATATATTACCACGGTAACCACTGTCACTGTGGCTTTTGAAGGGGACTGCAGGCTAGCCTCCTGCCTACTGACTATGGACCCTGGCATTGGAGGGGGCTCTATTCTTTGGTAGGTGTGTACCAGGGGGACCTTTGGAGTAGCTTTACTTCAGATTCATGTCCATGTCTCCTGGAAACACACAGACTCTGAGAACTGGAGGACCCAGATAAAGATTTGAGCCTTCTGTGTTTTGTTGGGGTATAGACAACCCAAACCAGCATTGACTGCTTCAACCCCCCTCCTAGACTCAGAGACTCAAAGCAGATGATAATAATCTGCTCAAAACAACCCGTTGCTGGGGTCTCCTGCTGTTATGTGGAATCTGTTTATTAAGGTTTTATGTGTTTACCGTTAAGTGTCTTTCTCCATTGTGTAATTTCCCCATTGTGTGCCTCCTAGGTGTGCATTCCTATTGTTAATTGAGTTAATTAATTGCCAATCCTTCTAGATGTGATTAGTCTTGTGTCAACTTTGTTGTTACCTAACCATCAGGAGTCTGTCTCATATATATTTTCCATTCTAGTTATTGTGGAGATTCATTTCTGAGTTGAACTAAGGTTCCATATAAGTTAACTCTGCACAAATGGAGACCTTGTAAAAACTTATATTACAGGAGTCTGTCTCATATATTTTTTCCATTCTAGTCATTGTAGAGATTCGTTTCTGAGTGGAATTAAGGTTCCATATAAGTTAACTCTGAACAAATGGGGACCTTGTAAAAGCTTATATTACAAAGGACAGCAACCATATTAGGACTATAGTGTTTTGTCTGTAGAGTTTAAAAACCTGTATTGTGATCACATCTGGTGGATCATGTTGAGCGGTGTAGTGTTCTTTATCTGTGAAGATTCAAATAGAATAGTAATTTGATTATGTTGAGAGATATGGGTGTTCTATGTTTGTGTTGATGAAAAAATAGAATGGTATCGTGGTCATGCCCAGTAGTCGGTGATTTTGGAGGTTTAATGTTGTATGAATAGAATGGTACTGTAATATGATTGTGCCCAGTGGTCGATCGTGTTGAAGATGCAGTGTTCTACAGATTGTTGAAGAATTATATTATGATTATGGGTCTATAATTTTTATCATAGGTGTATTTTAAATTATGGAGACAGAATATCAACCAAAAATCCAGAAAAAACACACAAAACAAATGCTATAAATTAAGTTGCAGTGAGTAAAATAATTATTTGATCTCCAAGCAAAACATGACTTAGTACTTGGTGGAGAAACCCTTGTTGGCAAGCACAGAGGTCAGATGTTTCTTGTAGCTGGTGACCAGGTTTGCACACATCTCAGAAGGGATTTTGGACCATTCTTCTTAACAGATCTTCTCTAAATCCTTAAGGTTTCTTGGCTGTCTCTTGGCAACCCCAAGTTTCAGCTCCCTCTGTATGTGTTCTATAGGATTAAGGTCTGGAGACTGACTAGGCCCCTCCATGATCTTAATGTGCTTCTTATTGAGCCACTCCTTTGTTGCCTTGGAGGTATGTTTTGGGTGGGTCTTCAAAAATGTTTGTTTTGATGACCCATCTTTAGTGTTCTGGCTGAGGGAAGAAGGTTCTCATCCAAGATTTTACAATTCATGTCCCCATCCATTGGCCCCTCAATGCAGCAAAGTCGGTCTGTACCTTTTGCAGAGAAACAGTCCCAAAGCATAATGCTTCCACCTCCAAGCTTGACTGTAGGGATGGTGTTCTTAGGGTCATAGTCAGCATTTTTCTTCCTCCAAACACGGGGAGTCCCCCTCCTCAAGAAGGCACATGTACATACATACCAGTGAACATCTAAATGATTCATAGAAGGACTGGGAGAAAGTGCTGTGGTCAGATGAGACCAAAATTGAGCTCTTTGGCATTCACTCGATACGCTGTGTTTGGAGGAAGAAAAATGCTGACTATGAGCCTAGAACACCATCCCTACAATCAAGCACGGAGGTGGAAGCCTTCTTCCCTCTCCCAGAACACTAAAGATGAGTAATCAAAACATAACCATTTTTGATGACCCACCCAAAACCTCCAAGACAACAAAGGAGTGGCTCAGGAAGAAGCACATTAATGTCATTGAGTGCCCTAGCTAGTCTCCAGACCTAATCCTATAGAATATTTATGATGGGAGCTGAGACTTTGTGTTGCCAAGAGACAGCCAAGAAACCTTAAGGATTTAGAGAAGATCTGTAAAGAAGAGTGGACCAAAATCTCTTCTGAGATGTGTGCAAACCTGGTAACCAACCACAAGAAACTTCTTACCATTGTGCTTGCCAACAAGAGTTTCTCCGCCAAGTACTAAGTTATGTTTTGCTTGAGGATCAAATACTGCAACTCAATTTATAACATTTGTATCATGTGTTTTTTCTGGATTTTTGGTTGATATTCTGTCTCTATCATTTAAAATACACCTATAATAAAATTATAGTCCCTTCATTTTGTTGTAAGTGGGCAAACTTACAAAATCTGCAGGGGATCAAATAATTTTTTTCCCCACTGTATAGAGCAGCCTTTCTCAACCAGGGCTCTGTGGAATCCTAAAGGTCCTCCAAAGGTTGCCAGAGGTTCTTTGGAACAATGAGCAACTTTTTGCCTCTCAGATGAATAACCATTGACACCAATGATCTTTTTAGCTATCTGTAAGGAGAAATTCTTTCCAAAGACCTCAAATGTAAGGAACATCTTACCTAGTGCCCTGTAGATATATAAGGTTTTGACAGAGGTTCCCTAAGCCTGAAAATGATCTTTTTAGCTATCTGTAAGGAGAAATTCTTTCCAAAGACCTCAAATGTAAGGAACATCTTACCTAGCGCCCTGTAGATATATTACGTTTTGGCAGGGGTTCCCTAAGCCTGAAAATGATCTTTTTAGCTATCTGTAAGGAGAAATTCTTTCCAAAGACCGCAAATGTAAGGAACATCTTACCTAGTGCCCTGTAGATATATTAGGTATTGGCAGGGGTTCCCTAAGCCTGAAAAGTTATTTCATGGGGTTCTTCTGTCTTAAAAAGGTTGATGGAGGTGTAGAGTTTTATGTATATTATCATAGAACAATCTTATGAATATTTACAGTGGTTGGTCATGTTGGAGGTGTAAATGTTCTGTTTAGAGAATTATAACATTTTATTTTGGTCAAGTTGGACGTCTAGGTATAGAGGGTTATAGAATTGTATTATGATCATGTTAGAGGTGTAGTGTTCAATGTATAATGTGGTATAGAATTATATTATGATCATGTCTATTGTCATGTGGAGGTGCAATGTTCTATATATAGAGGGTTATAGAATTGTATTGTGATAATGTACAGTAGTCGGTCAGGTTAGAGGTGTAGTGTTTTATGTATAGCGTGTTATAGAATTATATTGTATTCATGTCCATTGTCATTTGGAGTAGCAGCGTTCTATGTATAGAATGTTAAGGAATATAATATTATCATGTATATGAACATAATGAATATGATCATGTCCTGTTGGGTAGATGAGACATCCTAGGTCTGTTCCACGTGTAACCAATCTTTTGCAGAATTTGCAAAGTTGGTATAATTGTAAAAATCTTTAAGTAGTATTTCTATTTATGTTTCCTTATATTCCCTGACAATAGGCCATGTATGAATTAACATATTCTGAAAATTAGCTTGTCTCAGTCAAATCTTGAATTCAATCTAAAAAGAATAACCTTTTTATTGTCTTTTTATCCTGAGAAACTTTTCATTGGTGTACAGATTGAATGAGTGTAAAATTCTTTAAAAACTGAGGATTTTTATTCAGTGCTATAAAGATAACATATAGTAGTTTTCTGTACGCAGCATAAAGGTTCAATAAATGGAACAGACGATTCAAAGACCTTGAAGTTTTTACGGAACCTTGATGCTGTTCAATATATATCTGACTACTGAGGGGAAGCATTGTTGTTTCAAAAATATATACACCTTTTTTTTTTCTTTCCTTTTATTAAAGTGTTACTAAAGTATGTACTTTTTTAAATTAAAATAACAAACATGTTATACTTGCCTGCTCTGTGCAGTGGTATTGCACAAAGCAGCCCCCCCGAACCTCCTTTTCTAGGTTCCCCCGCTGGCAATCTTGGTTCCTCCTCTTCTTTGTGTGTCCCCATAGCAAGCCATTTGGTGTCTGCTCGTTCCTGAGCTGTGTGCGTTTATGAAGCCACGCTCCATAGATACACAGAGGGGTATAGCCCCGCCCCCACTTCCTCTTCACTGCATGTGATTGACAGAAGCAGGAGCCAATGGCTCCTCCTGCTGTTTGAGGCCCTGTGTGAAGAGAAATAGAGTGGAGAAGGGATGCAGTCGTGCACGGCGCTGGGTCTTATCTCCCCTTTCTTCCCCTTCACACAGGGAAGGGGGAGAATAGAGAAATATAAAATGTTTTTTACCTTAATGCAAGGAAACAGCCGTGGCCAACATGGAACGCAAACATTCCTGTTGTCGTGATGGTCACGGCAACAGGGACGTTTACATTCCACGCTGGCCACGGCTATGCAAGGGGTCCGGTATACATTACACTGCAGTTTGCTTTGCATTGCGTTAACCGTGGTCGGCGTCCCCTGTTTGGATCCCCTGGTCTGACAGTGATCCATCTGTGCCCAAGCACTTAATGCATTAAGATAAAAAAAATTCTGCCTTTACAACTCCTTTAAGTCAACTGACGTCACAGAGCCGGTCCAGGCTGGGGAAAGATCATGACAATATGGTCAGGATCTGCCCACAACCCTGGACTGGCACTTGGCTCAGCCTCTTAGCAAGCCGCTGAGAGCCTGAGCCGGCCGATTCCACCCCCTCCACAGCCCAACGCTCCAGTGAGTGTGGGGGGTGGGGTGCGGAGCTGACAGTCACCAGCTCTCTACTCACGGAGCTCCGAAAACCAAGCGATCAGCGGTGTTCGATTGCTCGGTTCTCAGTCTTAGAGCCGGTGGGGGAACAGATGCTGCATCCACCTAAGTATGTATAATTCTTAAAAAAAAGTCCCTTACTTTTCTTTTAAAGAGAGCCTGTTATAACATATGGTGTTGCTTATGGTTCTTAATGAAGTAAAAGCTGAACCTGAGGACCTGCAGTACGAGATCCCCCAAGGCACTTTTACTGCTAGTCTCAAAAGACTAGGAGTGAGATTTGGTAATGTCACTAATGTGCTGCTTAGGCAGGCCAAACATTACTCTTTTTTTTTTTTTTTTCATTCCACCAGTGCGTTGTAAGAAAACAAATGACCTTATTCTCCCATCCACACACTTGTTGATGAACCCCTCCACTGAGTCATTGTATTCTGACAGCGGGGAGCTGTCAGAGTACACTGATCGGTACTGGTGGCACTAATTGATTGGGAAAAACACAACGGGCTGGTCGGTAGATTTGTGTACAACCAGCCTGCCCTTGGATCAAAATTCATCCAATCCCTACTGAACTGGCCACATCTTGACCCATGTAAGGCCACCTATACTGATCTCCTTACTGGAGAGGAAGCTGTACTTTAGGACCTGCAGTGGAAGGATCTTCCTGTTTCTGCTTTACTCATTCTGTGAGCATTGCTTCCTTCACCCCTCCTTCTGCTTCTTTAATATTCCTCCACCAATTATCAGATAAATAGATATTAGGAACGATATTGACATGAAGAAGCAAAATCATATCACAACTCCATGCGTTGTGGCGCTATGTGTTAAAAAAAAAGTGCAGGTGTGAGAGAACCTGTATTGACCGTGAATTCAAAATGAACAGGCTTCCTGAGAGCATGTAATTATGCACACAGTGTGAATCCAGCTTTAATGTTTTTTTTTTGTTGGGTGTATGACCTTATATCTATCTCTAAAAGATGAAATCATTTTCAATTGTATTTTATGCATAAGAAAAATTTATACATTTTGTGTTCTTGACTTTTTAATTATCTCTACAATCCTAATCATTGATTTTTGGTCTCCGGCATGCATTGTCTTTCCTTTTGCTGATAAATCAGATTAAACAGGAAAGAATATAGTCAGAGACAAATAATATCCTCTCTATATCTAAAAGAAAAAAAAAACGCCATTTCATTTCCTTGGGGATATAAGATATATTGATACACACGCCTTCAAAAGTCGAGCTGACGAACTGTATAATAATATTGAGCTGCAATCATAATCCGGAACCTAAAAATTTACATCCTGAATCAATATTAGGAGCCAGTGATGAATATATAGCCAGTCAGGCATATAGCAGAATATTAAGACAGACCTAGAGTCTATTCACACAGATAGATATGAGAATAGAATTCTAATCAGTAGACATACTCAAGACATCTTTTTTCACTTGTAATGAATTCATAGTGTTTAATGACAAGCTTTAATGCCCCGTACACACGGTCGGATTTTCCGATGGAAAATGTGTGATAGGACCTTGTTGTCGGAAATTCCGACCATGTGTGGGCTCCATCACACATTTTCCATCGGATTTTCCGACACACAAAGTTTGAGAGCTTGCTATAAAATTTTCCGACAACAAAATCCGTGGTCGGAATTTCCGATCGTGTGTACACAAATCCGACGAACAAAGTGCCACGCATGCTCAGAATAAATAAAGAGATGAAAGCTATTGGCTACTGCCCCGTTTATAGTCCAGATGTACGTGTTTTACGTCACCGCGTTCAGAACGATCGGATTTTCCGACAACTTTGTGTGACCGTGTGTATGCAAGACAAGTTTGAGCCAACATCCGTCGGAAAAAATCCTAGGATTTTGTTGTCAGGATGTCCGATCAATGTCCGACCGTGTGTACGGGGCATAAGTCCGAAAATGTTGAAGGCAACACCTGAAAATGATTTCTACATGTCCAAACTCTCAGGGAAATATTTATGCTGGTCTTCTTGTAACATCTAACTGATGCAGCCAGTTAGGCTTAGGCCCCTTTCACACTTGTGCGACTTGGGACGGCAAAGTCGCATGACAAGTCGTACCCCATGATTTCCAATGAGTACCGTTCATATCTGTGTGACTTCAAGTCGCAACGACTTCAAAGTAGTCTCTGCACTACTTTGGTCCCACTTTGATGCAAGTTCAGGTTTACAGACCCCAAGTCTCCCTGAAATCGTAAAAAAATCGCGTCAAAATTGGGCAAATTTGAAGTCGCGGTAGTGTGAAAGGGGCCTAATGTTTACATACCCCTGGCGAAACCTGTAACATGTTAAGCCCCGTTCACAGGATCAGAAATTCGTACGAAAAATTCAGATTTCGGAGCGATCGTACGATAATCTGATCGTTAGTACAGAGCTTTCGAGAGCCAATCAGGACAGTTCATCCGATATTATTTGATCAGACATGCACGAAAAAAAAAATTCGTACGATGCCAGATCGTACGACTTTCGTTTAACCACTTCCGGACCGCCCACCGTCGTTATACGTCGGCTGTTTGAAGAGGAATATCGTTGTTATGGCAGCAGCTAGCTGCCATAACCCCGGTATCCTCTTCTTCAGTGAGCGGTCCGGTTTAAGATAAAAGTGGTCTCTGCGGCCGATTTGCCACAAGATCACTTTTATTGGCAGCGGGAGAGGGCCTCCCCCCCCCCCGGAGGCAATCGGATCCTTCCTGTGGCCTGACATGGAGACGAGTGAGGGGAAGATGGCCCCCACCCGTCTCCATATCATTGCAGGGCGGAAGTGACGTCAAAACGTCACTTCCACCCTTAGCTCTTAAAGGGCCATCTTTTTGACCCCAGATCTCATATTTAAAAGGTCCTGTCATGCTTTTTTCTATTACAAGGGATGTTTACATTCCTTGCAATAGGAATAAAAGTGACACTTTTTTTTTTTTCAAACAATGTAAAAATAAAAAATAAAAGGTAAAATAAATAAGAAAAAAAAAATGTAAACGCTCCCTGTCCTGACGAGCTTGCGTGCAGAAGCGAGTATGTGAGTAGTGCCCGCATATGAAAACGGTGTTCAAACCACACATGTGAGGTATCACCATGATCGGTAGAGCGAGAGCAATAATTCTAGCCCAAGACCTCCTCTGTAACTCAAAACATGCAACCTGTAACCTGCAACCTGTAAGGGCAAAAGTTTGTCGCCATTCCACGAGCGGGCTCCATTCTTTCACAAAATAAAAAAAAAAAAAAAAAATTGGCCTAACTTTACTGTTGTCTTATTTTTTAATTCAGAAAAGTGTATTTTTTTCAAAAAAAGTGCGCTTTTAAGACCGCTGCGCAAATACGGTGTGACAGAAAGTATTGCAACAACCGCCATTTTATTCTCTAGGGTGTTAGAAAAAATGTATAATGTTTGGGGGTTCTAAGTAATTTTCTAGCAAAAAAAACTGTTTTTAACTTGTAAACACCACATCTCAGAAAGAGACTCGGTCCTTAAGTGGTTAATCAGTACAGCTGTCATTCAAGAGTGCCATACAAATGTATTGCAACACATGACATCACTTCTGAATTTTTATTCTGTCATATGAGAATTTTCGTGACTTTAGTAAACTCATCAGATTCAATCTGAGATTATCATGCAAAAAAACAAAACAAAAAAAAAAGCCCAATCATTCGCCTGATAATCTCATCGTGTGTACCGGGCATTAATCATTTTTGCTGCACCAATGTGACAAAACAGCCAGCTTACAATATGCCAACAGCACCTAGAGAAGACTCAAAACTTCCAGAACTAAATCATTTGGCGTAATGAAATCAAACTTTCTTTTTATGGTGATATCCATATACACTTTTTGAGAGAAGCAAACAAGATCTATGAAGAGAAGCACACTATCCCTACTGTGAAGCATGGAGGTGGATCTCTGCTGTGTTTTTTTTTTTGGAGATGCATGATGAATAACAGCTGCACAGGGAATTTAGTCAAAACTGATTTCAAATTTGGCATACAGTTGTTGTCAAAAGTTTGCATACCCTGGCAGAAATCATGAAATGTTGTCATTGATATTGAAAATATATAGAAAGGGGAGTTTGGGACTTTAAATGAAGCACCCTCAGGTGCCTCCATCCCGATATCGAATCAAACTAAATAGGGAGTTGGGACTTTAAATGAAGCAAATGGATAGTGGAGGTATGATAAGCAGTATAAAGATTTTTATTATTAAACAACATTAAAACACATAATTCATCGTATATAATGTACAAGGATCGTGCACAGGGCCGGAACATGATGTGTGAAAAAGTACATGCATAGCAACAAATGATCGAAGTAGTAGACATAGTAATATAATTGGCAGTAATCCCGGTGCCGGTGAATGCATCCACATGATATGTGTACATTCATCAAAAAATATACAAACAAATCATAGAGTAGGATGGTTGTAAGTAAGTCAGTATCAGTCCATGTAGAGTATGGCTATAGCATCAAATAGCTCAACGCGTTTTGTGGGTTGTCCCACTCGTCAGGAGCGGATGCGGTAAGTATACCTAGGGAGTATATATAAACATATAATGAACCGTACTCTAGAAGAAGCTGGCATGTTACATTGTAGATGTGTAAAAGTGGTTAGCCAACCGCACTCACCCAACCAGACAGCAAAAGCAATGCGGGGCAGCCGGTGCAAAGTCAGCCGAAGACATAACTCCCCCACGGGAGCTGAGGCGGCATAGTACAAAAGTGCAGCGTAAGATGGTATAGGGGCGTAAAGGGTTTAGCTGGTGTATCCATATACCAAGAAGTAATAATGTGTATTCCATAAAGTGAGTGTACCTGGGAAAACAGTTCTATGCTTGTGTGGATGGTTTGGTGCTTGGTTTTTGCTGTGGCCTGTCTTCACCAAGGGAGCTGCGATGCGCTCAGCGGCCCCTCCTCATCCTCCCTTGGTATTCAGGAGGATCAGGCGGGTGCCCCTCGGCGCCACGCTCGTCACATTGCTTGTGATGGCTGAAGCGCTGTGCGTGTGACGTCAGCCATGACGCCATTGCGCCTACGCTCAGCCACAACATCTCGAGTATCTACATGGGGGAGCTCCCGCGCCTGTTACTGAGTACTCACTCAGTTCAGGTGCGGTATCTCTTTCCCCCTCTCATTGGCTCGCTGCGTGGCCATGGCGGCTTATAGTCAACACCCCATTGAAGCGAGCTGCTCTGGTTGACCAGTCTCCCTCTTGGGCCATTGCACACCAGCTACTTTGCTTGCTGGTGGTGCTGTGATGCAGCGATGGGGTTCGTTTTTCTTTCCTTCTCCTCCTTTGTTCTGTCCCTGGTTTATACTCTTTTCAGCTCTTTTTTGGTGGTGCAGCCTTTCACCTCAATATTCGGCCTATGTTTCCTACTCGATGTATATATTCTTTAGCCCTTCATACCCTTTTAGATCTATGTCATTATCCACCACTCACAGACATAGGCCCTTTAATAATCCCTGGCACCACGCTAATTTTCTATCACTCCCCTGGAACTACACTGGGTTTACTATTATTAATACTATGATCACTTACAATATATTATTGCTATAACTATACATATGATTAATATTGTTTTCCCAGGTACACTCACTTTATGGAATACACATGATTACTTCTTGGTATATGGATACACCAGCTATACCCTTTACGCCCCTATACCATCTTACGCTGCACTTTTGTACTATGCCGCCTCAGCTCCCGTGGGGGAGTTATGTCTTCGGCTGGCTTTGCACCGGCTGCCCCGCATTGCTTTTGCTGTCTGGTTGGGTGAGTGCGGTTGGCTAACCACTTTTACACATCTACAATGTAACATGCCAGCTTCTTCTAGAGTACGGTTCATTATATGTTTATATATACTCCCTAGGTATACTTACCGCATCCGCTCCTGACGAGTGGGACAACCCACGAAACGCGTCAAGCTATTTGATGCTATAGCCATACTCTACATGGACTGATACTGACTTACTTACAACCATCCTTCTCTATGATTTATTTGTACATTTTTTGATGAATGTACACATATCATGTGGATGCATGCACCGGCACCGGGATTACTGCCAATTATATTACTATGTCTACTACTTCGATCATTTGTTGCTATGCATGTACTTTTTCACACATCATGTTCAGGCCCTGTGCACGATCCTTGTACATTATATACGATGAATTATGTGTTTTAATGTTGTTTAATAATAAAAATCTTTATACTTCTTATCATACCTCCACTATCCATTTGCTTCATTTAAAGTCCCAACTCCCTATTTAGTTTGATTTGATATTGAAAATATGACTGATGCCAAAAAAACTGTCTTTTATTTAAGCATAGTGATCATATGAAGCAGTTTATCATCACACAGTTGTTTGGCTAATTTTTAAAGTTAATTTCCCACATTTGTAGCTTTACAAATTGCAGTTTGTGTCTGTATATAAATAGTCAATGAGTTTGTTAGCTCTCATGGGGATGCACTGAGCAGGCTAGATACTGAGCCATGGGGAGCAAAAAAGAACTGTCAAAATAGCTGAGTAACAAGGTAATGGAACTTTATACAGATTGACAAGGAGATAAAAAGATATCCAAAGCCTTGAATATACCAGTCAGTACTGTTCAATCATCAAGAAAGATTGCAGCCACAACTGCCAGAAGAATTGATCAGAATACAAAGAAAAACCCACAGGTAACGTCAGAAGAAATACAGGCTGCTCTGGAAAAAGACAGCGTGGTGGTTTAAGGATCACGTTACGGATGACGATACTTGAACAAAAATGAGCTACATGGTCGCGTTGTTAGAAAGAAGCCTTTACTACGCTAATGCCACAAAAAAGCCCGGTTACAATATGCCGGACAACACCTTGACACGACTCACAACTTCTGCCACACTGTAATTTGGAGTGATGAGACCAAAATAGAGCTTTATGGTCACAACCATAAGCACTATGTTTGGAGAGGAAGAAAACTATCCCCACTGTGAAGCATGGTGGTGGCTCACTGATGTTTTGGGCGTGTGTGAGCTCTAAAGGCACGGTGAGTCTTGAAAAAATTTATAGCAAGATGAGAAAGCAGCATGTTATCAGAAAATACTGGCAATTTGCATTTTTCTGCACGAAAGACAATGACTCTAAGCACAAGTCCAAGTTGATCCTCCAGTGGTTACAGCAGAAAAAGGAAAAGGTTCTGGAGTGCCAATCACAGTCTGCTGACCTTAAAGTCATACTAAAGTCTCTTTTTTTTTATATAATTATTTTTTTTTTAAATAACAAACATTTTACTTACCACCTCTGTGCAGTTGATTTTGCACAGAGCAGCTCAGGTCCTCCCCTTCTCGGGTCCCTCTTCGGCGTTCCTGGCCACTCCCTCCTGTTGAGTGCCCCCACAGCAAGCAGCTTGCTATGGGGGCACCTGAGCTGAGCCACAGCTTCCTGTGTCCATTCAGACACGGAGCCGGGGCCCAGGCCCGGCCCAGCCCCCTTTCTCTCTTCATTGGCTGACAGGAGCCAATGGCGCCGCACTGCTGTCTCAGCTGAGACACTCCTGCAACATTGCTGGATCTAGATAGACCTTGGGTAAATATTAGAGGGGCTGAGGGGGGCTGCTGCACACACAAGGCTTTTTATCTTAATGCATAGACTGCATTAAGATAAAACACTTTCTAACTTTACAACCACTTTAATCATCGAGCCACTCTAGGGAGATCTCAAGCATGCATTTTATGCAAGACTACCAAAGACTTTGCATGACCTGGGAGGCATTTTGCCAAGACAGGGGCAGCTATACCACCTGCAAAAATTCAGGGTCTCAGACAACTATTACAAAAGACTGCACACTCATTGATGCTAAATGGGGCAATACACAGGACTAAGCTCTAATGCCGCGTACACACGAGCGGACTTTACGGCGGACTTTGCCCGGCGGACTGGATTTCGTCGGACAATTCGATGTGTGTGGGCTCCAGCGGACTTTGTTTTCTCAAAAGTTGGACGGACTTAGATTTGAAACTTGTTTAAAATTTATCCGTTGAAATCGAGTCCGGTCGAAAAGTCCGCCGTCTGTATGCTAGTTCGACGGACTAAAAAGCCACGCTAGGGCAGCTATTGGCTACTGGCTATGAACTTCCTTGTTTTAGTCCGGTCGTACGTCATCACGTACGAATTCGACGGACTTTGGTGGATTGTGTGTAGGCAAGTCCGTTCATTCAGAAAGTCCGTCGTAAAGTACGTCGAAAAATCCGCCGGGCAAAGTCCGCCGTAAAGTCCGCTCGTGTGTACGCGGCATTAGGGTATGCAGACTTTTGAACAGGGATCATTTGTTTACTCGTCGTCATATTTTGTTTTGTGATTGTGCCATTCTGTTATGACCTACAGTTACTGAATATGAATCCCATAAGAAAGAAAAGAAATGGGTTTTGCCGGCTCACTCATATTTTCTTTAAGGTATATACTGTATATTCCCAGTTCTCCAAGGGTATGCAAACGTTTGAGCACAACTGTATTATCTGAAAATATAAAAGAGGAAAATTTACATTCATTAACCTGGCGCTTTGCTTGGGACACACAAGAGTTTCCAACATGACAATGACCTGAAACATAAGGCCAAAAAAGAAGTGAAATTTCTTGAGTGACCATCACAATCTCATAATCTTGACCTCATGAGCCACTTTGGGGAGATTGCAAGTTCATTTTAGACAAGCAAAGCATTTAGGGAACCTGGAGGCGTTTTTGCCCAGAAGAATGGGCGGTTTTACGAGATGAGAAACTAAATCACTGAAGGGTAAGTTCGGCATTATCAATAGGTAGAGAAGGTGGTTTTCACCTGTATAGTTAAATGATAAAACAGTAAAATGTCCTGTGTTGCCAATTATATAGAAATCCTTATGACTTATTTTTTCATTTTTGTAAGGTTTGAAAATTCCGTTGCTGTCTTTGTCTCCACTGGGAAGGTCTTCCATGCTGGTTGGGTTTGGTGACCCATGACATCAAGGCATAAAATGGTGGGAAATCCAACATTTTTACAATTTTTAGGATATCTTCTAGTGGTGACACCTGATGTGGTACCAAGTAGGAAAAACCTCTAAATATTGGAATATTTTCTGCTCATTTCTTTTCATGTCTCTGGAACAATAAGCAAAGAAAAATTTCCCAATGCAGACAATAAAGACTTCATAAGGGTCTGGCCCTTACATGTACTATCCCAAAAAAATAATTTGAGGATATTTAAAAATGAATTCTAGGTATGGCAATTTTATGTAGTTACATGCTTTGACCGGTGTAGGTATGTGCCATACCTGTGGAACATACCCTTGGAACTGGAAATCACTGTAGCACCAGGACTCCAGTGATCTCCACTAGCTTCCAGGTTCTGTGTCGAGTGGCTTGTCCTGCTGCCTTGTGACCACAGGAAGTCACTTGTTCGGTGCAGGCACCATTCAGGCAAGACTTTGCAATTTCTCAAACAATGAAAAGCATTCTCTGATTGGATGAGGTGGAGAGGCAGGGTGGTGACGTCACAAACTCCACCTTGTCCAATTAGAGAACATTTTGCATTCATTGCGAAAATGGAAAGTGTTCTCTAAATGGCACTCATACTGAACAGGCAACCCCCAGTAACCAACCTCTCAGTAAGTAGCAGGGCAGTCACTCTCGCACATACGTACAGTACTTACAAGATAGACCAATGTAACTATGGAAAAATATCCATACCTGTAATCCAGTTTCAAAGGAAAGTGCTCTATGAAAGGGCAAAGCCCCTTCTAAAGTACTGTGTATCATAAACAGTTGCCATTTTTGTTGTTAATAAAATACTTGTTTTCAACGTAATTTCATTCTTTGTTGCATCTCTGTGCTGATGATGTCATTTGGCCTCTTTGCAGCCACTTCCTGTCTATATGCACTTTAGCGGTGGTTGCATTGCATGGCTCAGGGCAGGTTTCCTGTGTAATTTCTCCAGCAAAAGCCCATGTGGCAATGCAGGAGCACAACGTATGGGCAGGGACAGAGCGGTTACCCCATAACAGGAAGTGCCTGAACAAGGACCCTCATGGTAGGATCACTAGTTTAAAAAGCTGATTTTACAATGAGAATATAATAAAGCTTATATGACATTTTAAGTGATTGGCTTTACATACTGTATACTTTAACCGCTTGCCGACCGCTGCACGCCGATATACGTTGGCACAATGGCAGCGGTTGGCAAATGGGCGTACCTGTACGCCCCCTTTAATTGGCGGGGCTAGTGGGCGCGCCCGCCACATACAGCGTGACCGTGCCCGCGGGACCGGTGGACTTGATGTCCGCCGGTCCCCCGGCGATCGTGTCACGGAGCCGCAGAACGGGGAAGTGCCTATGTAAACAAGGCATTTCCCCATTCTGCCTTGTGACATGACAGAGATCATCGTCATCGGAAGCAGTGATCGCTGTCGTGTGAGTGGAAGCCCACCCCCCCCACAGTTAGAATCACACTTAACCCCCTGATCGCCCCCTAGTGGTTAACCCCTTCCCTGCCAGTGTCATTTACACAGTAATGAGTGCATTTTTATAGCACTGATCGCTGTATAAATGACAATGGTCCCAAAATAGTGTCAAAAGTGTCCGATGTGTCCGCCATAATTTCGCAGTCACGATAAGAATCGCAGATCGCCGCCATTACTAATAAAACAAAAATGAACAATAAAATGCCATAAATCTATCCTCTATTTTGTAGATGCTATAACTTTTGCGCAAACCAATCAATATACGCTCATTGCGAATTTTTTTTACCAAAAATATTTAGAAGAATACATATTGGCCTAAACTGAGGAAAGAAAAAAAATTTATATATTTTTGGGGGATATTTATTATAGCAAAAAGTAAAAAATATTGCTTTTTTTCAAAATTGTCGCTCTTTTTTTGTTTATAGCGCAAAAAATTAAAACCGCAGAGGTGATCAAATACCACCAAAAGAAAGCTCTATTTGTGGGGAAAAAAGGACGTCAATTTTGTTTGGGTGCAACGTCGCACGATCGCGCAATTGTCAGTTAAAGCGACGCAGTGCTGAATCGCAAAAAGTGCTCTGGTCAGGAAGGGGGTAAAATCTTCCGGGGCTGAAGCGGTTAACTATATACTAACTAAGCACCTTGCCCAGCACTTGTTTCACCAGAAAAAGAAACGTAACTAGAACACAAGGGCACCACCAATCATGAGAGAGTTAAATAAACCCAATTGCATTTGAAATTTTATTCTAGGCAAAGGTTCAGTAAAACTCTTATGCTCCAGATAGATGCACTAATGATGGCCATGTAATATGTGAATCTATTTGATTCTCATCACTGTTGGTCATCGCCTGGTTCATTGACTCTATAATATTACTCTTCATACCTTTGAGACGTCCTTTGTATGAGAAGATAAGATGTCCATTTAGTTCCATGGCAGCGATTATGCTCAGCCGCTCCTCTCCTAATTAATACTTATGCTTGACAACCATTAAAGTGTTCTAATCCTGGCCGGGCATTATTCTAAATAAGGATTAATACAAGAGCTCACAATGGCATGGTGCGCAGAGGACAATGATTACACAGCCTGCATTCGATGGAAGCCCGGCCTTGGTGAAGGGTGCAGTGCAAGTTATATAGAGAACGGAGTTGGGTATTTAGATGCTGCTATAATGGCTTTCCGGGGAAATGTAATAAGCATTCTATTGATCCGGCCCTTTGATAAATGTCATTTGGAGGCGATGTTCTCTTTGGAGTCTTTTGAATGTATTTTTTAAGAACTCCAGACAGATACATAAATGCACAATTTAGTTTACTTATGTATTCTATCAAGATTAATTAAATCATTTTTCAGTTCAGCTAGTGTAATTACCTGAAATTTTTCTTCGTCACACAACAGCTAAAAGCTGGAATCAGGCTTGCAGTGGGAGTGTCTGCTCTAAAAGCTAATTGGTGGGAACTTAAAGCTGAACTCCAACTTTTGATACACTTTAAATAATTAAAATGGGGTAAGTGGTGTGGCGCCAAATCCAACTAAACCACTCAGCAATGTACTAGATAATGGTCATAAAATACATGAAAAATAAACATGTGTCTCATTTCAATTCAATAACAAGAATACCATAACAAATATAAATATCAGAGTGCTAAGTAAATGATTAAAAAGGAAATTCCACTGTCATAATGTACTAAATCCATCAATAAGTGCAAAAGTATAAGCGAAAATGTTCATGTGCCCTGCTTGGGAGTGAACCCAATTGCCAGTGCTGTAAATCCAAACAGTCCATAAATATAAAAAGTCCCATCAGATGCTGTGGTAAGTGAGGTAAACGATTTATTGATAAAAGCGGAAGTAAACCTATCAATTTAACAGTTTTAAAAAAACAGTTACTTTTTTGGCATGCCAGGAATATAACTGTCACATTGGTTGTGCTCTCAACCAAACTGTCAAACCATCCAATGGCTGGTGTCATAACTGATCACATGTGCAGCATCATGGCAGTTGAAGATTAAACAGAGGCCAAGAAGGCAGCTTCCTTGGCTGAAAACGATAGGAGGGTTTACTTCTACTTTAAGTGACTTCAAAGCAATTCCGTGCTCCACCAATGTGCAAGGTAGCAGCTCTGGAAAAGTAGGGCTCTATTCACATACAGGTCACATAGAGCTTTTGTATGAATACAGAAGGTCTTCATAACAAATAAGCAATGTAAGGCTCCCAGGTTCTCCTCTCCATTTGCCATCATATGCAATAATGATAACAATCCATATAGTGTAGTATTTCTTGTAAAATTTATAAAAAATAGTAACTCACATATAAAAATACACTCAACAGTGAGTCATGCAAGGTGAGATTGCTGAAGAATCCATACTTTCGGTCTTGGCTGGGACCAGAAGTGATATCACCTGGCTCCTCCCGATGCGTAGCGTCACAGGCACATAACTTTCTCAAGGGCCCTTTGGGGCACATATATGCTATCACTGTATTCTAGCAATGAATTCAAAGCTTCCTCTGATTGGCTGAGTCAGAGTAGCTGGCTGATTATGTCACAAACTCTGAGCGCCGATCGGATAGACTCTAATGTCTTCCGTGTATGAGACAGGGAGGTCTCAGCTCAAACCCGGAACACAGTGCTGTATGCTGTATGTAGCCTCAGCTACATACAGTTTATACGGCACATCCAGCGGCCTCACATGTTAGTGTTGTTTTGGCAAACAAGCGGTTAACCACCTCAGGGTTCTAACAGATTCCATAAGTGCACGTTCCCCAGTGGACAGGACGAAGTCGGTATGACGAAACGGGACATGGCTGTATGGCAACTGGAAGTTGACGATCCTTGTGTTTTGAACTGTTAGGTCAGGTGAGAAGTGACACATACCCTATGTCTGCCATGACGGGGTATTTCTGGCATCTCTACCATTTTAATGCAATATTACTGTGCCTGTTTATGAGTATATTTTCATCGGGCTATGGATTTAATAAATGCTTTTAATTGATTTGATGATATAACACTATTTGGGGTCTCATTTCTCCTATATATTATCCGCTGGGGAAAGTGCACTGATGGAATCTATTTGAACCTTGAGGTGGTTAACCGCTTGTTTGCCAAAACACAAGAGTGTGAGACATTACTTTCTGGTGAGTCTACATCTAACTGGGGAGTGGAGACATGCTTATTCACACAGTGTGGTGTCGGATCAAGATATCAACTGTTGGCCCATAGATTCTGCTGTACCGAGTTTTATTTATAGACTTTTTCTTATTTTGCACATTATCACATTATCACATTATTTGGTGCGTAACTATAGGTGTTCTACCTCAGCGCTATTGTTTACCTCTATTCATTGATATTTGGTAAATTTTGTTAAATTTTGTTATATATCTTCTTTGCCCAGCTCTGCTGTGTGGCCACATGTCCTACCTCTGCTAGCTTGCATAAGTCAGAAGGGAATCTTGGCCCCTCCCACTGTACTCCTTAGATCAAGCAGGAAAACAAAGAGAAGACATGTGACCACACAGCAGAGTTGGGCAAAGAAGGTATTTAGCATTACAATTAAAAAAAAAAAAAAACACACACACACACTGCATTTAATATGTTCCTAAAACAGAGCGGGTAAAAGAATATAATAAATGCGACTTTACAACCACTTTAAAGTGTCCCGTAAAAAAAAAAAAAAAAAAAAATTATCAACAGTAGTCTGAATTTAACTTAACAAGGGGAGTCAAACAAGAAAAAAAACTTTACAGTCTCACTTGTTTTCATGCAGGGCTGCCACTTAGCTGCACAGCACCCTGCTTGAGTGCATAGTACTACTCAGCTTCTGTGCGGGCATTCGTGTCCTATGATGCATGGTGCTTGGCATCCAGTAAAGCAGGCCAGAAATAGGTGTAAAGAAGGAGGCAGGGAGAGAGCAATAGTGCTGTAAAATACTCTGTGCCTCTTTTATACACTCCCACATCTGACAAGCCTTCCTCTATGGACTGCTGTCAAAGCAGAAAGTCGGCGGTCCACAGGGAGGAGAACTCCTGGCAGTGTAGTCGTGTAGGATGTGTTGGCATATCCTACCAGTAGTTCTCTCTGTAGCAGGCATTATGGTGGTTACATTCCAAGCTTCATGGAGACATGGAGCTTGAACAAGGTCTGGGGTGTGGTGGTAGATCATGGACCAAAGGATCCTGAGGAGCTGGCCTGGGGTTTCTGATAAAGCTCAGATTTTCCACCGAAAATGAAGAGGGAGACGGGAGAGCCCTTTTGTAATAGATAAATTCAAAACAAGAATGCCGTAATTCCACAATAAAAGGAAAAAGGTCAAAATGGACTTACAACTGTTGAGGCTGCAGTCACCAAACTATGGGGGAACATGAGGCCTTCCTAGCCTGCAGGTGGAGAAAACCTGTTTCCATGCAGGGTCAGTGTGGTCGCTCTCTATGCCTTGGACATTCCTATCGTGAGTACTCTAAGGGGTTTCCCAAGTGGGTGAACGATGTAGTAGTAAGACAGCGCAAAAAGCGACTGTAGGTAGATTGATTGGCAGAGGTGCCCGATTAGGTTGTTCAAAGGATAGGCACGAGTCGTCTGCTATAGTAGCTACATGTGATCCACCAAGATGACATCACTGCCACAAGCTTTACACCAATTTTATTGACCTTGACCTAAGAAAGTGTCAATTTAAAGCCACAAAACACATTTTATTTGGTGAAAAAAAGCAATTGGGTGTTTTACTAAAGCAGACGACTCGTACCCATCCTTTAAACCACAACATTAGGCACCTCTGCCAATCAAATTGCCTACAGCCCCTTTTTGCGCTGACTCTTTCTATTACTATGGAGCTTGAACGTAGCTATTGGAAATCTTTATTATTTTTTTTCAACTCCTGCTTCCACCGTAGGTACTTCACAGGTAATTAACAATTCCCTTCACAGTCAGCTAAAATTTATTTTTTCTTTTTTTTCTTTTTGAGGGTCTAGATACACATTAGCAAATACAGAGAAATAATTTCCTCAATTCCTGCCCCAATGACTGCATAGGAAGTGAGGGAACTGTCTCCAACAAAAACCTGAAAACTATTATAACCCTTCCTCACTCTCTTAAAAAAAAACTGTTTTGGAGTTACCCTTTAATGTCTGATTAACATAAGTGGTTTTAGGTTTAGCAGCCCTACCTAAACCTACTATACCCGCTAACATGAGCCTGATCTACACACACACAGGGAAGGGATTGTGAAAAGAACTGTGCAGATTGGAGATTTACCTGCAGAAATCTGGAGGAACCATCCCGTACACATTAATTGTATTGCAGAGTTCTAATGCTATGGACATGGTGAACCATCCGGTACTGAGCCAAGTATTTGAGATCTTCCTGAAAGGCAATGATAGACAGACATTACTTTCTATTGTTAACATGAAACCTACTTAGAGGGAAGAACTACAGAGATACAGCTAGTCTTGTGGATAACCATCCTTATTTCAGATTGATTTTTTTTTTTTAGAACAGCTAAGTTTACTCAAAAAGAATGAATACAGTAACATTAAACAGTGGCAAATATCTTGGTCATACAGTGAAAACATTACAACAGATTGTGCAGGTCACAATGTCATAGTGGTCAATAAGAACATATACAATGCATTAGTAAGTACACCAGTTCTACCAATCCAACCAAACTTGATTACCATAGTCACCAACCAGAGACAAAACTCCCAGCAACGAACCCCCCAGACCATACGAGTAACCATCTTGGGAGGGGGGCAAGGAAGATGGGAGATAAGGGCAGGGGAGTATGAATACCAGGGGAGGAGTATGGGGGGATGGGAAGGGTAAGAGGGGAAACAGGTAACTGAAAAGCTATCAGGATTCCAGCACCAGGGGAAAGGAACGATTGAAGGTCATCCAACCACCTGTGTAAAAATAGAGATTTAAAGGACAAACATGCCAAGAGAGAACTATATGGGCTGCCAATGCGGATCTCCTTCTTAAAAAAAAACTAGCCGAACTTCCATGTCTGCTTGTTCTCTGGTTTAAATACTGACTGACCCAGGACAAGCATTCTGCACATAAAGGCAGAACACCTAGTCTGTATACTTGTTCGCCATCAGAAAGTACTAAGACCAGAAGATTAAGATGACAGCTAGGCAATAAGTGCTTTCAGAAGGAGGTTAGTATGAGCAGCCTGTGTATTTCCTTGAGGCTGGGTTCACACCAGCGCCGCATCCGGTTCACAGCAGGGGTCCTGGTTCACCGTTCCAGGTCTGATTTCAGCCCGAATTTTGGGCTGGATTCGGACCTGAAACAGACCAAAAGACGCACAAACGGACCAGCCGCGAAGATATGTGAACCGGTGTTCTGCCGAATAAGTTCCGCTCGGCGGATAAGTTCCTCACTCTACTGCGCATGCGCAGTACGATCCGGCGGAAATAGCCGAAGCGGAACAGCTGAAAATCAGCTGTACACGGCGCCTGTAAGAGGGCCCCTCGCGGGCTCGCTTCGCTCGCCACGCTTCGGGCACTGCCTCGCTGCGCTCGGCACTTTTAGATTCCCCCTCTAGGTCCACTTGGATGGTGGGGAAGGAATCTGGACCCAGAGCGCAGGCGCCGTGTACAGCTGATTGAAGCGTTTGAGCTTCGGCTATCTCCGGCGGCTGACAGTAGTTGATACTGCGCAGGCGCTGCGCCTGCGCAGTACAGGGGAGGAACTTATCCGCCGAGGGAACTTTCTCGGCAAGACACCGGCTCCATAGAGAGGCGGTCAAAATATCCTGCTATTGTGAATTGGATGTGGGGAACCCGCATCCAATTCGCAATGGTGTGAACCCATCCTCATGGCAGGGTTCCTTTTCTTTTAAATTGTTGCTGTTATATCAAACAATGCAAATGTGCTCTTGTATTTAACTTGGAAATAAAAAACTATTTCAACCTGTTATATCTTCAGAAACCTCTGATTCTGTAGCTACAGTTTTCTTTGAATCTGATGTTACTATATCTTTCCAGGCATGCTCCTACTACTGGGTGTCCACTTTGTTCTTTACACACTGAAGCTCCAGCAGCAAAATGTAAAATAAAATAATTGGTTGGGGCCCGATAAAGTATGGTAATGAATTGTGCGCGGGGTGAAAGAACGGCAATTCCATAACAAATACAAACCAAATATGTCACTAATAGAAAAGTTGTAAACCTGAAGGTGAAAGGAAACTTGTCATTGTTACCCACCATGGCCAAGACTCTGATCCAGAGGTTGTCCCTGTCCCCTGACTCTTCATCACCAGTTCCTGTCACTGTTTGAGATGGTGTAGAGGTGCACTTTGCCCTGCAGCTAGCACTGTCCGTGGAAATTTTGGCAAAACTTGCCTGTGCCTTCAGTTGCAGGTCTAAACTGTGCCCAGCATGAGCTTACAGGTTCAGTTAAATCTCACCTATTGCTGTAGCAACTGGATAACAAATATTTTAAGACGTACTGATCTTTTGGCCCCAGGATGTCCAGCCTTAAGAATGCTATTTCACTTCAGTGCCCTAATAGAAGCAACATCTCTGTAGGCATTTTTTTCTATCTAGAAGAGAAACCTTGCTTTGATAAAGGTGTGCAGTTGACGATCGCTGACTTTCTCTTGAATGAAGACACTGAGCTATGTCAAGCACTGAAGCCAGAAGTCCTAATCTGCATATTTGTCCCAGACCAACCACAGAGAAAAGACTAAAGCCATTGCATCAACATTACACCTGGCAACATGACAACTGGCACTTTCAGCAAAGGATTTCTGAATCTTTGCTATATTGTGGGAGGTGTTTGGATAGGCAATGCCGTTAAAGTTTATCAGTAGGTGTAAAGGGCTGTGCAGAATTAGAAAACGTGCATCAGAAGCCAAAACGTTTTCACACAGATAGAGTATGGAAGCGTTAGAACACTGTAAAGATTTTATTGCTGTCTGTGCCACCAGTACCGGATTTATAAGAGGGCAAACGCGGTGTACCACCCTCTAGTGTGCTACTAGTGTTAGTGCAAGCATATTTATGTTATGACTCATGGTTAGTTTGTGAGTCTGAAATTGGGTCAGGGTTTACTGCAGGTAGGGCTGGATGACTCACAGAGGCAGGTCTCTGGTCCCTCCCCCTGGATCTGGAAGTTTGGAGAAACTTCTAGAAGTTAGTGGGAGGAGGTTTCAGGGACTAATCTGCATACTTGAGGGAACTCGGCCAATCCCCAGGCAGAATGCTCTGGCAGGGTGGCTAGGTCAGCCCTTAAATATGGTGGAGCCATGCTAGCAGGGGAGTCGGGTGGAAGATGGAGTGCTGAGGAGTTAGTCGGTCGCCTAGGAGGGACCCCTGTGTCTGAGGGGGGCTCTGCCTCCAGGCTGGGCTTGAGCTAGCTTGGAAAGATCCTGACAGCATTATGGTTTGAAAGGAATCTTGCCGGAGGAGCAGCAGGGAGCAAAGAGGACAGAGGGAGTACATCAGCACACCAAAGTATTCACAAGGGGAGATACTGCCACATGTAGTAAGCCTCTCAGGAGGACAGTGCTGTGCTTAACCCGTCCTATCCCTTGCCCTGGGGGATCTTTGGAACAGCCAGGTGGGCTGGCGGACAAGCAGCCCAGTGGACTGGTACTTCCTGCAGGCAGTAGAACTGGGAGCAGTTTCTATAGAGTTGGAGATACTCCTGAATGCAGCTTACAACACACTGTGCTATTTTCTAGACTGGACTGAGAGTTCCTAGTCGCTAAGTCAAAGACTGTTGGAGGTCAGGAGGGAGAACAGTCAAGGATTTTTGTACACAGGGAGGAAGTTGTCCCCATTCATCGTTTTCATTTTTTATGGTGGCATCCCATAACCCCATTACCCCATCAAAGTTATCACCCAACAAACTAAATTCAAAATACTAACAACTTACAAAGCCATCCACAACTCGGCCCCCAGCTATATCACTAACCTAGTCTCAAAATGCCAATCAAATCGATCTCTACATTCCTCCCAAGACCTCCTGCTCTCTAGTTCCCTTGTTACTTCCTCGCATGTTCGCCTCCAGGACTTTTCCCAAGCCTCTCCCATCCTCTGGAACTCCCTACCCCAATCTGTTCGACTATCTCCTACTCTGTTTGCTTTTAGACAATCCCTGAAACCCTTCTCTTCAGAGAAGCCTACCCTGCCCACACCTAACAACTGTACTATTATTTTCTCCATCAGATCATCCCCCACAGCAGTTGCGTCACTAGGGTTGGTGTCACCCGGTGCCGAAAAAATTGGTGTCACCCCCTCCTCCACCAACTACCTCAGTACAGACCTCCCTCCACTAACTACAGACTCCACTCCATCAATATAGCCCCCCTCCCTCAGTACAGACCCCCTTCCATCACGATAGACCCCCCACTAAGTACAGACTCCCCTCCCTTAGTACAGACTCCCCTCCATCAGTACAGACCCCCGCTCAGTGCAGAGCCCCCTTCCATAGTATGGACCCCCCACTAAGTACTGACCCCCTCCCTCAGTACAGACTCCCCTCCCTTATTGCAGACCCCCCATCAGTACAGACACCCTCCCTCAGTGCAGAGTCTGCAGACCCCCCTCCATCAGTATCAACCTCCCACCTCAGTGCAAACTCCCCCATCAGTACATACACCCCCCCTCAGTGCTGACCCCCATCAGTATGGAATCCCCCTCTCAGTGCAGACCCCCCATTAGTATAGATTCCCTCCTCAGTGCAGACTTCCCCATCAGCAGTGGCGTCGCTAGGGGGTGGCTTTTGGGGCTATAGCCTTGAATCTGGGGCCCATAGCCCCGAATCTCTGCAGGGGTCCCCAAGGGGAGGGGAGGCTCTCCCCACTCAGTGCAGAGCCCCCATTAGTATAGAATCCCCCCTCAGTGCAGACCCCTCATTAGTATAGAATCCCCCCTCAATGCACACCCCCCATTATTATAGAATCCCCCCTCAGTGCCAACCCCCATTAGTATAGAATCCCGCCTCAGTGCAGAGCCCCCATTAGTATAGAATCCCCCCTCAGTGCACACCCCCATTAGTATAGAATCCCCCTCAGTGCACACCCCCATTAGTATGGAATCCCCACTCAGTGCAGACCTCCCATTAGTATAGAATCCCCCCTCAGTGCAGAGCCCCCATTAGTATAGAATCCCCCCTCAGTGCAGACCCTCCATTAGTATAGAATCCCCCCTCAGTGCAGACCCCCCATTAGTATAGAATCCCCCCTCAGTGCAGACCCCCCATTAGTATAGAATCCCCCCTCAGTGCAGAGCCCCCATTAGTATAGAATCCCCCCTCAGTGCAGAGCCCCCATTAGTATAGAATCCCCCCTCAGTGCAGACCCCTCATTAGTATAGAATCCCCCCTCAATGCACACCCCCCATTATTATAGAATCCCCCCTCAGTGCAGACCTCCCATTAGTATAGAATCCCCCCTCAGTGCAGAGCCCCCATTAGTATAGAATCCCCCCTCAGTGCAGAGCCCCCATTAGTATAGAATCCACCTTCAGTGCAGAGCCCCCATTAGTATAGAATCCCCCCTCAGTGCAGACCTCTCATTAGTATAGAATCCCCCCTCAGTGCAGACCCCCCATTAGTATAGAATCCCCCCTCAGTGCAGACCCCCATTAGTATAGAATCCCCCCTCAGTGCAGACCTCCCATTAGTATAGAATCCCCCTCAGTGCAAACCCCCCATTAGTATAGAATCCCCCCTCAGCGCAGAACCCCCATTAGTATAGAATCCCCCCTCAGTGCAGACCCCTCATTAGTATAGAATCCCCCCTCAGTGCAGACCCCTTATTAGTATAGAATCCCCCCTCAGTGCAGACCCCTCATTAAGATAGAATCCCCCCTCGGTGCAGACCCCTCATTAGTATAGAATCCCCCCTCAGTGCAGACCCCCATTAGTATAGAACCCCCCCTCAGTGCAGACCCCCCATTAGTATAGAATCCGCCCTCAGCGCAGAACCCCCATTAGTATAGAATCCCCCCTCAGTGCAGACCCCTCATTAGTATAGAATCCCCCCTCAGTGCAGACCCCTCATTAGTGTAGAATCCCCCCTCAGTGCAGACCCCCCATTATTATAGAATCCCCCCTCAGTGCAGACCCCTCATTAGTATAGAATCCCCTCTCAGTGCGGACCCCTCATTAGTATAGACTCCCCCCTCAGTGCAGAACCCCCATTAGTATAGAATCCCCCCTCAGTGCAGAACCCCCATTAGTATAGAATCCCCCCTCAGTGCAGATCCCCCATTAGTATAGAATCCCCCCTCAGTGCAGAGCCCCCATTAGTATAGAATCCCCCCTCAGTGCAGAACCCCCATTAGTATAGAATCCCCCCTCAGTACAGAACCCCCATTAGTATAGAATCCCCCCTCAGTGCAGAACCCCCATTAATATAGAATCCCCCCCTCAGTGCAGAACCCCCATTAATATAGAATCCCCCCCTCCGTGCAGAACCCCCATTAATATAGAATCCCCCCCCCTCAGTGCAGAACCCCCATTAATATAGAATCCCCCCTGCACATGTCCACCCACATATACATAAAGTTTACAGACCTCAGAACAGCGCGGACGATACACACAGCCATGTGTCCCTCGGGCTCCTCCTCCTCCTGTGTGGATGTAAACAGAGAGGAGGGGGAGGCGGCTTCAGTCCGCTGCGCTGAGGCACACAGCGCAAGACCTGAGGCACAGATCAGGTCAGCGGGCAGTGTTAGCGGTGCGTGCCGCTAACTACGGGTGTCACCCCTCAGGTGGGTGTCACCCGGGTGCAGACCGCACCCCCCGCACCCACCTAACAATGCCACTGCCCCACAGTTATTACCTTTTGTATTACTTGACCCTCCCTTCTAAATTGTAAACTCTAACGAGCAGGGCCCTCTGATTCCTCCTGTATTGATTTGCATTGTAACTGTACTGTCTGCCCTCATGTTGTAAAGCGCTGCGCAGACTGCTGACGCTATATAAATCCTGTATAGTAATAATAAATCTGGCCCTGTTTGCCACCACACAGGAGATGCACCCTCTCTGTTTGTCCTGGTAATAGGAAATCCAGAAATGTACAGTTTGTCATCAGAAGAGGAATTGAGAAGATATACTATATTGCCAAAAGTATTGGGATGCCTGCCTGTACACGCACATGAAATTTAATAGCATCCCAGTCTTAATCCGTAGGGTTCAATATTGAGTTGGCCCAACCTTTGCAGCTATAACAGCTTCAACTCTTTTGGGAAGGCCGTCCACAACGTTTAGGAGTGTGTCTATGGGAGTGTTTGACCATTCTTCCAGAAGCGCATTTGTGAGGTCAGGCACTCATGTGGACGAGAAGGGCTGGCTCGCAGCCTACGCTCTAATTCACCCCAAAGGTGTTTTATCGGGTTGAGGTCAGGCCAGTCAAGTTCCTCCACCCCAAACTCACCATTAAAGTCCATCTGCGTGTAAAGGCAGGTGTCCCAATACTTTTGGCAATATAGTGTAGCTTCCAATGGGAACACTTATTTCAGTAACAACTGTCTAAGAGGAGACAGTTGCGGCTTTTTCTTACTATATCCAAAACAAAAAATGTGCTTTGACATAAAGAAATGCTGTAAGGGACTCAGATTCATATTTTACCCCAGGGTAGAAAGCAAATTAGCAACTGTACCAACCCCTGTTCTATCAGATAATGTGCAGTTCGGTGGATATAGCCAGAAGCTCTGCCATGTTGTGGTCCCGTTGTCTCACAGCTTGGCTGGATGGATGGACGGAGAGAGGTTGGTAAACGTTTCTGCAATCTGATGCTTTTCTCCTAATAACACTTAAACACTAGATAGTGGCCTGCCTTTCCCATCACCATCCAAATTACAGGGATTCACAGAAAAATGCTAAGTCCATCTCAAAAAGCATGTATTACCTAATGTTTGAACACTGTAATTACAGCGCCTGAAAGAGATCTGGAGCACATTACTAACTAGACTCAAAAACAAAATTCTCTATATGAATTGTTCTGGGTGGGGAAATGAGAATACTGTGAGCTGCGAGAATATTATAGGGACACTTTAGGCATTAAGTAAAGTCAAGCAAAGATCTGCCAGTCACCAGTGCCAGTCAGTGCATTTTCCCTGCAACCTATTGGTGCCTAAATCCAGCCCCAATTGCTTTATTTTACGCTAGAGTAGAGAAGCGTTACAATCTCAGTCGTTTTTTATATAGAAAAATAGAGGTAGATAGCGCTGAATCCAAAATTGGTTCAGCTCCATAGTGTAAAGATAAGTTCATACTGTGAAGCACAATGACTCTGGTTAAGCAGCTCTCCAACATGAAGGGGACTTAACTGGTCCCCGACGGCGTTACAGCCGAAAGATGGCTACAACGTGGTTGACTAGTTCTGGAAGGGCGTCCTCTCAGAATCCAGCAGGCCTCCTGCGATGCACATCGGCATGCTCTGTGATTGCTGCGTCCTTCAGACACAAGGGATCACAGATCGCAGTAAAGGGCCAATCACATCGGCCCTTTACCATCTGATCAGCTGTGTCCAATCACAGCTGATCACAATGTAAACAGACTTTTCAGTTATTGACAGTCCTTTCCTCACATGCTGCGCCTGTGGGAGTGAAGGAGAGTCGTTAACCAGCAAGCCTGTCAGCACACCGTTTACACTGATAATCAGAGTATTGATCATCAGTACAGTCCCATCAGTGCCAATCAGTGCTGCCTATCCATGCCTCCTCACCAGTGCCCACCCATGCCTCCTCATCGGTGCCAATCAGTGCCTCCTCATCAGTACCCATCTGCCTCCTCATCAGTGCCAATCAGTACCCAACAGTACCTCCTCATCAGTTCCCATCTGTGCCTCCTCATCAGTGCCCATCAGTACCTCCTCATCAGTGCCCATCTGTGCCTCCTCATCAGTGCCCATCTGTGCCTCCTCATCAGTGCCTCCTCATCCATCCCTTCTCATCAGTGCCCATCAGTGCCTCCTCATCAGTGCCAATCTGTGTCTCCTCATCTGTTCTCATCTGTGCCTCCTCATCAGTTCCCATCTGTGCCTCCTCATCAGTGCCAATCAGTACGTCCTCATCAGCTCCCATCTGTGCCTCCTCACCAGTGCCCATCCATGCCTCCTCATCAGTGCCTCCTCTTCAGTTCCCATCTGTGCCTCCTCATTAGTGCCCATCAGTGCAGCCTCATCAGCGCACAGCAGTGAAGAAGAAAAATTACCATGTGAACGCTAGAATGTGCAGGGAGAACAAGAGCACCACATCAAATGTTTAAGAGTCCAAGAGTATTTATTTTTTTAACCCATTGGGGGAGATTTACTAAAACCATTGCACACAGAATCTGGTGCAGCTGTGCATGGTAGCCAATCAGCTCCCAACTTCAGCATCAAAACCTGTAAGATGATTGGTTTCTATGCAAAGCTGCAGCAGATTTTGCACTGTCCAGTTTTATTAAATCTCTCCCACTGTGTTTTGAAGGCTATACAAATCTCCCTTTATTAAAGTGATTGTAAAGTTTTTTTCTTTTTTTTTTCTTTTAATAACAAACATGTTATACTTATCTGCTCTGTGAAAGGGTTTTGCACAGAGCAGCCCTGATCCTCTTCCTCCTCTGGGGTGCCCTAGAGGCGCTCCTGGCTCTTCCTCTTTATTGGGCTCCCCCTCGGAGAGCTGCTTTCCATGGGGACACCCGTGCGAGTGTGCTCACGAGTCCCGCTGCTTCCGTGTCACTGGATTTGATTGACAGCAGCTATCCAATGAGGACAGAGACAGCGGCTTGAGTGGCTGGAACAGATGGGCTGAGGTAAGAAAAAAAGGGGGGGGGGGGCTCTGGGGGCAGCTGCAGCACAGAAGGTTTTTGACCTTAATGCATAAAATTCATTAAGGTCAAAAAACCTGTAGACTTTACAACCCCTTTAAGGCTTCAAGTGGAAGGTCAGTAAAACACTAACTATACTTAGACCTGCTCCCACCCCCATTCCAAGCCTATTCTAACCACTATGTAAAGGAAAGATGTGTACACTTACCTAATCTAAGGGTGTTGCCGGTCTGGTCACATTGTCGGCTTCCGGCGCCGCCTTCAGTGTAGAGGAGGGACATCTGACAACGGCTGCCCCACAGTAAGCCTATGGGTGACATGACTGCGTAGACATTGCAGCTGCTGTCGGCGATCTCTCCTCTTCACTGAAGCCGACCGCTGGAGTGATCAGGTGACTGGACCAAAGTGCCCTCAGAATAGGTAAGTATAGATTTCCTTCCTTTACACTAGTTAGAATAGGCTTATGCCCCGTACACACGAGCGGAAATTCCGCCAGCAAAAGTCCGATGAGAGCTTTTGGTCCAAAAATGCGACCGTGTGTATGCTCGATCGGACTTTTGCTGGCGGAATTCCAGCCAGCAAAAGATTGAGAGCAGGTTCTCAATTTTTCGGTCTGTACCAATTCCGACGCGCAAAATTCCTACGAATGCTCGGAAACAATTCGACACATGCTCGGAAGCATTGAACTTCATTTTCTCGGCTCGTCGTAGTGTTGTACGTCACTGCGTTCTTGACGGTCGAAAGTTCAGCGAGCTTTTGTGTGACCGTGTGTATGCAAGGCAAGCTTGAGCGGAATTCCGTCATAAAAAGCATCCAAGATTTTTCAGACGGAAATTCCGCTCGTGTGTACGCGGCATTAGAATTGGGATGGGAGTTGTTTTACTTCTAGTTAGTATTTGAATGAATTTCTACATAAAAGCTGAACTCGGGGCAGAAAAACCTTCATTTAAATATATTCCTTAATAGCCACAAAGGATATTAATTTCTTTACCTTTAACCGCTTGCTGATGCACTATAGCCGAATGACGACTACAGCACAGTCGTGCAGTTCTGGGAGGGCATCTATTGACATCTTCCAAGAACCACTCCCCCGCACACCCCCTGCAGCATGCATCGGGGGCGCTCTGTGATCGCTGTGTCCTACAGGATGGTCAGGAAGTCAAGTGAGGGCAAGATGGCCCCCACTGGGCTCTATGTTCTTGGAGGACCGGAGCAACCTCTGATGTCACTCCCGGTTCTCGGGCATAAACAAATGATTTTATTTATTTTTTTAACTCATAATGTCAAAACATTTTTTCTTTCTTTGCTTTTAAAGGTAAATGAGAAATGTGGGGTCTTTTTAACCCCAGAGCTCTCAATAAAGAGAACCTGTCATGCTTATTTCTCTTACAAGGGATTACCAACAAAATAAATAAAGGGAGAGTGCAAAAATAAAAAATAAAAGTAAAATAAATAAGAAAAATAAATAAATACTTTTGAAGCACTAACTCACGGTGGAGCTGCTAGTTTAAGCGGGTCTGTTACCTTCACTTTGCTTCCCTCTGTTTCACCGGCACCGGGTCTAGGGGTTCCGTTGAGTTTACTGCTGGACGACACACGCTGGAGTACGTTTTCAATGCTTTATTGAACAGACAAACTTTAGGAAGTAGCAGGAAAGAGGCGGAAAAGGAAACTTTCAGGAGAAACTCAAATATCTTCTTATAGAATCTTAGCAACAAATGTCATGGTAGAATTCAGATAATTATGTGAAATGCGCTCCCCTCGTGGGACACACTCCTTGCCCGTCTGGATAGGCCTCTCTCACCGGTCTAGCAGCCAGTACGCAGCAGGAATCAAAAGTCTCTGCCACAGACTCGTTTGGGGGAATAAATACATACGATCCTCTGCCACAGGATGTATCAGATTTTCTGCAATGAAAGTCAGTCACAGTGTCTGAACCTTTAAGCCGAACCGGCAACACTATGCTGTATGGTTACTTTTTTTGAATACGTCCTCCAACCGAGTCACCAGGCCTCTCTATAGACCAGCTCACCGCGTGATCTCTCCAAGACGGGTCCTCCCCTGGGATCTGCTCGGTTGTCCAGCTTCGTCACACAGGGCCGACAGCTCAGGACCATTCCTCGGCCGCGGTGGTAGGCCCCAGACAAGCCTCTGGACCCACCCCTGCGCCGCAGCATCGTGGGCCTCCCGATCGGAGGACCACGAGGTAGCTCCTTAACACATACCTGTCGGCCAGGAGGGCCAGCAGGTGGCTGTAAAACGACCCTAGAACATAGCGTCTGTCCCATAAATACCCCCTTCCCAGAATGCAACTCGGAGGACCACCTCCACCGAGCTTGCCTCCGAGACAGAGGAGCATCTATAAACTTCGACATGTTGCCCTTCCAACACTGACTAATGGTAACAGTGACACCCACCGGTCAGCACGGAAACACACACAACGTCAGCCAAGCTGGAACAGAGGCAAACTCTCCTCGCTCCTCTCCCCCTCCTCTCCATGTCGCCGCCATTCTTACTTACTCATGCCTGAGCCACGCTGCGCGCTATGAATGGCGGGGCAATCTTCTGGGACCTGTGACGTGTCCCAGATGATTGCCGAGAGGGAGGGGGGAGAGGTGAACTTCCATCCAGCAACACAAAGCCCCGGGAGGAAGTGGGAGCTGGGTGCCTCTAAAAAGAGGGTATCTGCTCCTCTCCAAAAAATTGACATGCCAAATGTGGCATGTCAGGGAGTCACCTTCACTTAAAGCGGAAGTTCTATTTTTTTAAGTAACGTAGTTTGTCGCCATTCCGGGAACCTGCACAATTTTAAAACCTGGCATGTTAGATATCTATTTACATTATTAACATTATTTTTCACATTATGCAAACAAATTGGGGTACCTATTGTGTTTTTGTTTTTTTTATTCGTTGTGTAATTTTTTGCTAAAAAATTGCGTTTGAAAGACTGCTGTGCAAATACAGTGTGACATAAAATATTGCATCGACCGCCATTTTATTCTCTAGGGTCTCTGCTAAATATATATATAGTTTTGTAACCAAAGAACCAAACCGACCTTTCAATTTAAATTAGGTGCAGCAGGTACATCAAAACCAGAGCTGGGAAACGTCTTATAATATGTCTTCTTTAGCCATAGCCATGTAGAAAAATCTGTGCTAAGGAAGTAAAGGGTCATTTTGCCATTGGGGAGGGGGCAGTAAAATATTGGCAGGGCTTCTAGCCATTTCTTGTCCTTTCTAAACTGTATGAAGAGAAAAGTCCATGTTAAAGAATAATGCCAGACTTTCCCCATACATTGTGAGCCCTGCAGCGATATCTCTGGTTTTATCTAGTAAATTATTGATTACATTAACCAGTTGCGTGTCAGCCTGCATATACTTCTTCATTTCCAGGCCATTTGTCAGTTTTCAGCTCTCTGACACTTTACCAAAATTAAATTTTATATCAATTTTTTTTAGACCAATAGAGCTCTCTTATGGCAATTTTTAATTACAACTGGGTTACTCATTTTTTTTACTATATAAAAGGAAATTTGGGATTGCTTATATTTGCCATTCATTTCTTTACCTTTAATAAATAGATCCAGCAATCAATGGTAGTCACTGGTTCGTCTATCATTTTCAATTAGCTTTTCTCTTACCATATCCGCTATCCTGTATGAATTTATTGTTGTAGCACTTGTTTGTAAATCTCTTTCCAATTACGTCAGCTTGGTTCAAGAAGTTTGTACAATTTCGCCTCAGGCGCATTAGCAGACCCTTAGGTATATTGACCAACCAGGGATCGTGTTGACAACTCAATAAGAAGGACAGCGGTGCGCAATCTGAGTGTAGTATATTAACAGATTTATTGTGGTGAAGTGACAAATGGCAACTCACATTGTGACAGTTAAAATCAGGCTCATCACATAGTAAGGGCTTCCAATGGACAGCCTCACAACAACCTCAGACCAAGATAGGAGTACTGGGTGGATGGATACACCTGCAGGACCAAGAGAACCCACAGAGGGGCATTAAAATAATTGCAGTATTAATCGTACTGAGAAATACTTGTAAATTAGTAACTTACATGGCAAGAAGAAATGACACTTCGTATGTAACCCGTGAGCAGTCGGCTCGTGCATCTGGAATGGGGATAGTCTTCCTACAACTTACAGCCTGGAAAGTCCGGTGGTCAGGCTGGATGACAGCTTAGAAGAGGAAGTGGAAACCAACAAGATGGCAGAGAGCTTTTTGTGGGATGCAGAGCAGACCAGAGGTGATGTCATCTGGATGTCGGGGGACAGAACTATACATTTCAAGGCCGCCCAAGCCTCTTTCTCAAGCTTGAGCTCTATACTACACTCAGAGTGTGCACTGCTGTTCTTCTTATCTGTTTGCCTAGAAATACTTCAGTCCAGTGGCGGCCTTTTTTGGGGGGTGGCAAACAACCACAACCCTGGGTAGCCGGCGACACTTAACCAGCACCCCCTCTCCACCCTGCCCGCTCGCCCCCGGTTGCTGTCTGCCAATCTGTCCGGCAGTTACCCCATCTGGGTGGCGGGCGGCGGGCTGCGGGTCAGGCAGTGGGTGGTGGGCGGCAAGCTGTGGGTTAGGCAGCGGCTCCTGTGTCTTCTCCCTGATCACGGCAGCTTCCGCTGTGCGTCTCTTCTCTCCTTCTGCTAGGCGTCAAATGGGATCGCCTGTCCTTTCAGCCGATCGAGTGATGGGTCTCAGACCCGCTTCCTGATTGACCAGGAGGAGGAGCAGTGTGGCGATAACAAATATTAATTCGCTATCATCACACAACTGGGTGGTCTTCCGGTGCAGTGCTCTGCGCCCAGAGCCCACCCTTTTTTAAAGCATATTAGAGTCTCTAGCTCTAATCACATTCTTCACAAAAACACCCACCCCCCATTGGAATCCATACATCTGGCGTCCCTGATCATGGATAGGGCGGGCGGCGCTCGTGCTCCCCTAATGCACGAACCACCACTCCTTTAGTCTCTTCAGAGGTGATGCATCTGGTGCATTGAGATTGCGGGAAAGTTACCCTGAATGCTCTAATTGGACTGTATTTGAATTTCTTGCTGTTCTGCATAGATATTTATGTACACACAACACTTATTGCGCCATACTGCTGTATCGTGTTGACACCTGTCCGTTGGTATATAGCTGTTTCGATCCACAACCTTAAAATGTGCCTTGGTTATTATGTTATTGTTTTCTAGCTTAATTTCCAAGTTTATCTTCTCTCTGTTGATATCCCATAACAATTGTGTAATGTATCAATACTGTTCAAAGTCAGAAGGAATTGTTGTCTCCTCTCCACGTGAGGATTACATCATCAATAAATCTTTTATAACAGACCAGTTCCTATTGATAAATAGCCTCCTCTTCCCACTGAGACATAAAAATGTTGGCCACACTTGGTGCAAATTTGGCGCTCATGGCTATGCCAATCTTTTGCTTGTAAAATTCCCAATTGTACCAAAAATAGTTATTTTTCAAGTAGAAATCAAGGCATTTTATCAAGTACTTCCTCTGTTTGCATTTTAGTTTGCTATATTCTCTCAACACCCATTTTGTGCCTTCTAATGCTCCTTGGAGATTGATTATTGTGTAGAGGGATGCTTCGTCCACCATAGCTAACAACAATGGGCCTTCTTCCACCTGTATATTTTCCATCAGTTGTAGTACATGTTTTGTCACGTAAATGCGCCTTAATTTTCTGTACGATTGGTTGGAGAAAATCATTGATGTATTGTCCCATTCTGGCTGTGATTGAATTAATGCCATTTACGATGACGTTTCCCGGAGGATTTACATTATATTTATGTATTTTTGGTACTCTATATATAATTGGAATCCTGCACACGTCGGAAACTAGATACCTAGCTTCTTTTTTATCAAGAATTTTCTTTCTGGATCCCAACTTGACCACTTTTTATAGGTTGCTTTTTGTAGGGTTGGGTTCCCTGCTAATTTTTGATAAGTTCAGTGTCATCCAATATATACCAATGCCTCTTTCTTTGTCATTACTATGTCTTTTCTCTATTCCACTCTCCTTATATAGTATCAGGGTCAATTACTTTCTTGACTTTCAGATTATCTAAATCCTGAAGAATCAGTTCTTGAACACCTCTATATAAGTTTATTATCAGCTATTGGTGGATTAAAGAGTGATTTGTTTCTCAAGCTGTATTCTATTTCTGGATCAGCTGGTACAATCCTAGTGTGGTTTTCCAGGGGGTTCATGAACATATATTTCTTAATAAAAAAGTGTACAAAAAGAGGCCTACAGTACACTACTCAGCGCCAAATTATCCTACCAGTCATGAGTCACCTGCTCAATGTATACAGGTGGAGCAGTTTAAAACCGATATATATTAAAAGTAGTACTGATGATATAATCCCAGTATATACTTTGATCTATCAAAGATCAAATAGCAGCCGCCTGAAGTACAATAAAAGAAATTCCCTTAAAATACAGTAATAAAACATTTCTTTATGTTCAGTTTCCTTATATAATTTCGTACTCCTCTGAAGGCTTCAGATTTATACACATTTTTCTTTGGGTATATTTTAAAACTTTGTCCAAAACGTGATGTTCATCTTAAGTTATTGTGGTCCCACTTAGGTTGAAGACTCCTTCCCCTAATGTTCTCTTTTTCTTTTGCTTCCTGGACCTGGCTCGGCACCCATGCTTTTTCTGGTCCAACCTTCTAGGTCCATCCTCCTGGGGGGAGTAGTCCTCTCTCCCTCTTCCTTTAAAAGGTCTATTTGGTCCATTATATTCATGGTTTGCATTCCCATAATATCTGGGGTTTCCTTCTTCCCTGTAGTCATCCCTCAAAGGTGCATATCGATTTTGGGTTGGTACTGGACTTCTATCATATTAATTTCTGGTCTATTGTTGGTGTTGTTGTGCTCCTCTTCCTCTATATCCAGACTGGTCTCTTGTGGTATTCATTTCCTTTGAGTATCCATTTCCTATTGTTGGTGTTGTTGTGCTCCTCTTCCTCTATATCCAGACTGGTCTCTTGTGGTATTCATTTCCTTTGAGTATCCATGGACATTTGGATGTCATTTCCTTATGTGACATATTCCCTTGGTAGCCACCATTTCCCCTGGGTGTATGTTGTTGTCTTGGTTCTTAATTCTTAAACTGGGGTTTCCTGTACTCATTCCTCCCTTCTTTTTCCTCAATTGTCACTTTTTCTCAAGCGGAGTATGTGGATGTAGGATCCATTTCTCCCAGTTTGCTTTGCCATTTGAATATCTTTTCCGTTTTGTAGTCATTAATATTTACTTTATCGCTATATGGACCAATTATGTATTATACAATACATGGTGATCATGCTCCACCCAAAGGGGAAGTTCAGGAGGGAGTGGTGAGCCAGCCAACTTCATCAGGAAGTGTAAAAATTAACATCAGGATTAATATTTTAGAGAATTCAGGAATTGGAGCTCACGAAGACCTTAAAAAGGTACAGTACATGGCATTAACACTAGGCTGACCACATTTTATTAATGTAGACCAATTAGTAGCTTTGATGCAATTCGATTCCAACGTTTTCATAATCCATGGAACTGCAATTTTGATAATTGTACTGCTAACTACTACAATAGGCACCTACACCTGCTTGAGTGTACCTTTATCAATGCTGCAGGGCACCCCACCTCCTCCTTTGCTTTACCATTAGTCTATAAGAACGGTTATTAACCTCAATAGCGTTGTGTGGGAGGAAGCAGGACCAAGTAACTTCAGGATGTCAAGTGGTTGTTTGCATAGCAGGGTACCCTGGGTTCTGGGCTTTTGGCCACTCTGCCAGGTTGTTAAAGGTACATTGAGGCAGGTGTACGAGAGTCCTGTATAGGACTGTCAGTGGTTTAATAGCATAGCTGTCACTACAAGATTACTTAAAGGTCTTATTACAAAAAATAAAGTAAAATTACAAAGCAGATGGAAAATATTTATTACCCGTCTAGTTCCATTAAGACTGTATTGGCTGTTGATGTATCCAATGTGTGCAATAGGAAATGTTCAATATTTTTTGTATGGCTGCAGTTAATCAGCCATTATTAAAATGGTCACATAGCCCTAGTTTGACTCATTTATAAACATTTAATGATAAAGCTGTCCCACTGGGGCCAATTATTTAGCCAAGAAGGGCCTAAATAAATCTAATTTTCTAATACACTAGAAGTGCCCATTGTTCCTGCTTAGCCTAGGGCTACACCGGTCATTATATCTCTTTGATACTGAGAGAATTAGCTACATGTTGATAATTCTTTCTTTTCTAGCACATTGATAAGTAGTGGTGAAGGTAGAGCTTTTTTTTTTTAATAAACTTTGGATAAAGTAGGAAATCATTAAAGGATAAGTTCACTTTAAAGCAAAGTGCATTTATCTTTTTTGTTCCCTTTCCCTGACCCAACCTATCCTCAACCCAGGTGCATATATACCTCAATCCAATGGCCACGGTTATGCAATTTGTTTACATCCAGGGGTGCAACTCTTCACTTTCCTGGCTCCGCCTGCCCATTAATGTTTCATAGACTTCTACTGGGCTGTGTCTAGTGCCAGAGATGATCAGAAATGGTCAAATATAAGTCTATTCTGCCATGACAGCGAAGACTTGAGGCACTGAATGTTAACAAACAGCAGAACCGTGTGCATCAGATCATTTTGGTCCCTTTTGTCTGCTAAATATACCATTAAAAAGTCCACCATTCAAATAATGGGCTGCACAATAAAGACATTTAACTCCAGTCAAGGTTTACTACAAAGACAGCACCTCTGTAAGCAGGTGATTACAAGCAGTGGAACAGTTAAGGTTAGCAGGCTACCTGAGTAGGAAGGGGTTAAGTCATCTTGCTGTTTTTCCCAGGCTTTCCTGGGCTCTGCCCTCCACCCTGTGCTGTAATAAATAGGGGAAGGCTCTGCTCTGGGGCTGCTAGAGCCACCTGCATGGGAAGAACGGAGGGCAAAACAACAGCATGTAGCCACCAGCAACATCTGGACAATACTCACGAGTTGCCTACTTATGGACTCTCACCTCTGGAAAATTGTGCATTGGGTAGCCTGGAATCAACTAATTAGTTAGGGAAGGTCTGTGATTCTTGCACTGTGGGACTGTATTGCTGAAAGTGCCAGTAAAGGTTATCAACCTTTTGTGCATGGAGGTACATGGCATATACAAAGAACACACAGGGTTAAAGAGGAAGGAACGGAAAGGATTAACTCAACAAGAGACTTTGAGAAAGTGTGTAGTTGTAGTTGAAGTGTGCAACCAGTGTTGCCAACCGTCAGTATTTCTACTGGCAGTCAGTAAAAAAGAGGCAAAATTCTCCTGCCAGTAAATGCCAGTAAAAGGAAAAGGTCGCCAGTAAAAAATCTAACTGTGACACTCGGCTCGGTCCGGAGCCAGCCGAGTCCATCCGAGTGGCTGCTCCAGTGTGTTCAGGTGGCTCTGGTGGAGGCGGTGCCTGAGCATGTCGTGTGATGTCATAGTGCAAGGAAGCCAAGCAGAGCAGCCAGAGCCTTGTGTGTGGGTCAGCGGGACCGTCAGTGCTGTTTAGACTGGAGTGGACTGAAGGGACCACCTGGCTTTGAGAGAGACTGTCACTGTGACTCAAGAGGGGACATGTCATGTTGGTGAGGTGTCATCATCTGTGCTGCTGCACACTGCTGTCAGTGTCACATTCTAATTTCTTGCCCTCCTGTCCTTGAGCTACTTACTTACTATATCGAAAATAAAAGAAATATGTTTTTTTGCCTTATTATCTACCTTAAATCACATTGCTAATGACATATTGTATTTGTTTGTAGCCTAAATACTTAAATTTGCATCTAAAACAGTAATTTTCAAACTTTTGGAAATGCCAGTAAAAACGTGGCTGTGCCAGTAAATTTTGGGTGTCGCGTCAGTAAATTTCAATCTGATAGGTTGGCAACACTGTGTGCAACCATGAATTGGTGGGAATATATAGCAGCCAGACAGCAAAGAGTAGTACCTGTCGTGGGTGACAGATCCATCGATAGCGAGGGGGTCAACATTCTGGATCCCTCCCTGGCAGTCGGTTCCCCAAAAGCAATTGGGACCAAAGCCACGGTATGGAGACCACATGAACCCCGCTGCATGGTACGGGAGAGCTGAAGGAGTTAATTACAGTCAGGTCCATAAATATTGGGACATTGACACAATTCGAATCTTTTTGGCTCTATACACCACCACAATGGATTTGAAATAAAATGAACAAGTGCTTTAACTGCAGACTTTCAGCTTTAATTTGAGGGTATTTACATCCAAATCAGGTGAACGGTGTAGAAATTACAACAGTTTGTATATGTGCTTCCCACTTTTTAAAGGACCAAAAGTAATGGGACAATTGGCTGCTCAGCTGTTCTATGGCCAGGTGTGTGTTATTCCCTCATTATCCCATTTACAAGGAGAAGATAAAAGGTCCAGAGTTCATTTCAAGTGTGCTATTTTCATTTGGAATCTGTTGCCGTCAACTCTTAATATGAGATCCAAAGAGCTGTCACTATCAGTGAAGCAAGCCATCATTAGGCTGAAAAAACAAAACAAACCCATCAGAGAGATAGCAAAAACATTAGGTGTGGCCAAATCAACTGTTTGGAAGATCCTTAAAAAGAAAGAACGCACTGGTGAGCTCAGCAACACCAAAAGACCCGGAAGACCACGGAAAACAACTGTGGTGGATGACCGAAGAATTCTTTCCCTGGTGAAGCAAACACCCTTCACAACAGTTGGCCAGATCAAGAACACTCTCCAGGAGGTAGGTGTATGTGTGTCAAAGTCAACAATCAAGAGAAGACTTCACCAGAGTGAATACAGAGGGTTCACCACAAGATGTAAACCATTGGTGAGCCTCAAAAACAGGAAGGCCAGATTAGAGTTTGCCAAACAACATCTAAAAAAGCCTTCACAGTTCTGGAACAACATCCTATAGACAGATGAGACCAAGATCAACTTGTACCAGAGTGATGGGAAGAGAAGAGTATGGAGAAGGAAAGGAACTGCTCATTAGGGATGAGCTTCGTGTTCGAGTCGAACCCATGTTCGACTCGAACATCGGCTGTTCGGTCGTTCGCCGAATTGCGAACGATATGGGCCGTTCGCGCCAAATTCGTGTGGCGCGTCACGGCCCATAATTCACTGCGGCATCGCAGTGCATTGCTTGCTGATGATTGGCCAAGCATGCACTATGACCCGCATGCTTGGCCAATCACAGCGCCACCTGAACAGAGAGCCGTAATTGGCCAAAGCCAAGGAGGCTTTGGCCAATTATGGCTCAGGGGATTTAGTACACGCCCCACACTATATAAGGCCGCCTGCACGGCGGCCCTGTGTAGTGTGTGTTCCGGCGTTCATAGATAGAGAGAGAGAGAGAGAGAGACAGTGTCATTTGATTTGAGTTAGATAGATTAGGCAGAACAGTCAGTCAGTTAGCTGCACTTACAGTGTATTGTGTATATATATGCATCCCAGGTGTTGCATATATATATATACACTGTATTCAGTTTAGCTAGATCCGTTCCTGTTATCTTCTAGACTATTTACATTTAGTGCAGTGCGTCCTGCTCACAGTGTTCAGCTAGATCCGTTCCTGTTATCTTCTAGACTATTTACATTTAGTGCAGTGCGTCCTGCTCACAGTGTTCAGCTAGATCCGTTCCTGTTATCTTCTAGACTATTTACATTTAGTGCAGTGCGTCCTGCTCACAGTGTTCAGCTAGATCCGTTCCTGTTATCTTCTAGACTATTTACATTTAGTGCAGTGCGTCCTGCTCACAGTGTTCAGCTAGATCCGTTCCTGTTATCTTCTAGACTATTTACATTTAGTGCAGTGCGTCCTGCTCACAGTGTTCAGCTAGATCCATTCCTGTTATCTTCTAGACTATTTACATTTAGTGCAGTGCGTCCTGCTCACAGTGTTCAGCTAGATCCGTTCCTGTTATCTTCTAGACTATTTACATTTAGTGCAGTGCGTCCTGCTCACAGTGTTCAGCTAGATCCGTTCCTGTTATCTTCTAGACTATTTACATTTAGTGCAGCGCGTCCTGCTCACAGTGTTCAGCTAGATCCGTTCCTGTTATCTTCTAGACTATTTACATTTAGTGCAGTGCGTCCTGCTCACAGTGTTCAGCTAGATCCGTTCCTGTTATCTTCTAGACTATTTACATTTAGTGCAGTGCGTCCTGCTCACAGTGTTCAGCTAGATCCATTCCTGTTATCTTCCTACTGACAGGCAGGCTTGTCTGGTTACAGTATATAAAGCTACCTGAAGAAAATTACTGGTGTTCTTTTGATCCAATTAGTACCACGGTCAGGCAGCTAGACTATTTAAATTTAGTACAGTGCGTCCTGCTCACAGTGTTCAGCTAGATCCGTTCCTGTTATCTTCTAGACTATTTACATTTAGTGCAGTGCGTCCTGCTCACAGTGTTCAGCTAGATCCGTTCCTGTTATCTTCTAGACTATTTACATTTAGTGCAGTGCGTCCTGCTCACAGTGTTCAGCTAGATCCATTCCTGTTATCTTCCTACTGACAGGCAGGCTTGTCTGGTTACAGTATATAAAGCTACCTGAAGAAAATTACTGGTGTTCTTTTGATCCTATTAGTACCACGGTCAGGCAGCTAGACTATTTACAGTTAGTGCAGTGCGTCCTGCTCACAGTGTTCAGCTAGATCCGTTCCTGTTATCTTCCTACTGACAGGCAGGCTTGTCTGGTTACAGTATATAAAGCTACCTGAAGAAAATTACTGGTGTTCTTTTGATCCTATTAGTACCACGGTCAGGCAGCTAGACTATTTACATTTAGTACAGTGCGTCCTGCTCACAGTGTTCAGCTAGATCCGTTCCTGTTATCTTCCTACTGACAGGCAGGCTTGTCTGGTTACAGTATATAAAGCTACCTGAAGAAAATTACTGGTGTTCTTTTGATCCTATTAGTACCACGGTCAGGCAGCTAGACTATCTACAGTTAGTGCAGTGCGTCCTGCTCACAGTGTTCAGCTAAACCTACAAGTTAGTGGGGTGTGTCCACCTCACAGTGTTCAGCTAAAGCTACCTGTAGAAGGTTGGTGGTGTTCTCATACTACAGGCAAGCAATTGATTTTGCTAGCTGCAGTATCAGTACATATATATATATATATATATATATATAGATATATATATATATATAGATATATATAGATATATATATCCCAGCTTAGTGCAGCTACAGGCCATTAGTATGTCTGGAAGGCCAAGAAGGAGAGGCAGACAGTCACAAGCCAATAAGAGAGGGCAAGCAGGCTCTGTGTCTAGTGCTGGTCGTGGAGACGGTGCATCCTCATCAGCACGTGGCCATGGGACACGCTTGGCCTTTTTTTCGGCAGCTGGCCGTGTTGAGCCGCAACATGCGGAAGACTTGGTCGAGTGGATGACCAAGCCGTCCTCATCCTCCTCATCCTCTCTCACCCATGCCCAGGGTGCTTTGTCTGGCAAAGCAGCGGCCTCTTCCCTCAGCTCAATGTCATCAGTGACTCCTTCCCTAGCTCCACCATGTCCTCCTGAGGAGTCCCTCGAACTGTTTGACCACAGTGTTGGGTACATGCTCCAGGAGGATGCCCAGCGTTTGGAAGGCTCTGATGATGATACTGAGCTCGATGAAGGCAGTAACATGAGCACGGACAGAGGGGGTGCCCAAGAAGGACAGCAATCTGGCAGTCATGCTCCCCCTGCTGCAGCATACTGCCAGGTTTGCTCCAGTGATGAGGAGGGAGGGGATGATGAGGTCACTGACTCAACGTGGGTGCCTGATAGGAGAGAGGAGGAGGAGGAGGAGGCGGCACATCACCAACGAGGCAGGATGCCCTCCAGGGGCCAGCCTAAGGGCAGCACATTGACTGCATCACACCCCAAAGCTCCACATGTGCAGGGCGCTGCAGTCTCTGCGCGTTATTCAAAAAGTTCTTTGGTGTGGGCCTTTTTTGAGACGAGTGCATCAGATCGCACCGCTGCTATTTGCAACATATGTCTCAAGCGTATCTCATGTGGCCAAAACATCTCCCGCTTGGGTACCACATGCTTGACCAGACATATGTTGACCTGCCATGCAGTTCGTTGGCAAGCGTATCTAAAAGACCCACACCAAAGAACAAAGAGGATCTCTCCTTGCTCCTCATCAGCTGAGATTTCCAACCCCACTAGACCTCCAGTCCTCTCTGAGACCTGCAGTGAGAGGAATGAAGGTGTAGAATTAGGTGTGTCACAGCCAAGTACTTGTGGGCAATCTGCTTTTGGTACACCGACGTCAGATTGTACCAGGCAAATTTCCCTGCCCCAGCTGCTGCACCGCCGAAAAAAGTTTGCTCCCAGCCATCCACATGCCCAGCGGTTGAATGCTAGCTTGGCAAAATTGCTAGCACTTCAACTGCTGCCTTTTCAGTTGGTAGACTCTGCCCCCTTCCGTGAGTTTGTGGAATGTGCGGTTCCTCAGTGGCAGGTACCCAAACGCCACTTTTTCTCACGGAAGGCGATTACGGCTCTCTACCGGCATGTGGAAGGCAATGTCCATGCCTCGTGGACAGGGCGGTCAGCGGTAAGGTGCATATTACCGCTGACTCATGGTCCAGCAGGCATGGACAGGGACGTTACCTAAGTTTCACGGCGCATTGGGTGACTCTGCTGGCAGCTGGGAAGGATGCAGGACAAGGTGCAGTAGTGTTGGAGGTTGTTCCGCCACCACGCCTCCAAAATGCTAATGATTGTGACACACCTCTCTCCTCCACCCCCTCCTCTTCTTCTTCCTCCATGGCCTCTTCCTCGGAACCAGCGGTGCTCCGTAGTCGTTCAAGGGGCTACGCAAGTACGCAGGCCAAGAGATGCCATGCGGTGCTTGAGCTGGTGTGCTTGGGGGACAGGAGCCACACTGGGGCAGAGGTTCTGTCAGCTCTGCAGGGGCAGGTTCAGAGGTGGTTGACGCCACGCCAACTTAAGGCAGGAATGGTGGTTTGCGACAATGGCACCAACCTCCTCTCTGCCCTCCGACAGGGACAAATGACCCATGTGCCCTGTTTGGCTCACGTCCTTAACTTGGTGGTGCAGCGGTTCTTGGGCAGGTACCCGGGCTTACAGGATGTCCTGAGGCAGGCCAGGAAAGTCTGTGTGCATTTCCGCCGGTCATATAATGCCAGTGCTCGGCTGACGGACCTCCAAAAGGAGTTTAACCTGCCCAAGAACCGCCTAATCTGTGACATGCCCACCAGGTGGAACTCAACGTTGGCCATGCTGCAGCGGCTGCACACGCAGCAGAGGGCCATCAATGAGTACCTGTGCGACTATGGCACCAGGACAGGGTCAGGGGAGCTTGGTTTTTTTTCCCCACGCCAGTGGGCCATGATCAGGGATGCATGCACTGTCCTGTCACCATTCGAGGAGGCCACGAGGATGGTGAGCAGTGACAGTGCATGCATCAGTGACACTGTCCCCCTTGTCCACCTGTTGGAGCACACGCTGTGTGGAATAATGGACAGGGCACTTGAGGCAGAACAGAGGCAGGAAGAGGAGGACTTCCTTAGCTCTCAAGGCCCCCTTTATCCAGACAGTGTTCCTGCGTGCCCGCCGATCACACAGGAAGAGAACGAGGAGGAGGAGGAGGAAGATTGTGTCAGTATGGAGGTGGAGCCTGGCACTCAGCATCAGCAGCAGTCTTTAAGGGATCAGTCCCAAGAAACACATGGACTTGTATGTGGCTGGGAGGAGGTGGCTGCGGATGTTGTCGTCCTTAGTGACCCAGAGGACTCCGGACCGAATGCCTCAGCAAACCTACGCTGCATGGCCTCCCTGATCCTGCAAAGCCTGCGTAAGGATCCTCGTATTCGTGGTATCAAGGAGAAGGACCAATACTGGCTGGTGGCAACCCTCCTTGATCCACGTTACAAGGGTAAGGTTGCGGACCTTATCTTGCCATCGCAGAGGGAGCAGAGGATGAAACATCTTCGGGAGGCCTTGCAGAAAGGTCTGTGCAACGCGTTCCCAGAGACTGGGAGGTTACAAACTCCTGTTTCTGGACAACGTGTTGCTGAGGCTTCGGTCAGTAAAAGAAGGAGCGGTGGAGAAGGTGGCCGTCTGACCGATGCGTTCAGACAATTTTTTGGTCCGCAGCCCCAAAGTATGATCGGTTCCAGCAACCATCGCCAGCGTCTGTTTTACGTGGTGCAGGAATACCTAGGGGCAAGATCAGACTTGGACACCTTTCCCACCGAAAATCCTCTGGGTTACTGGGTCTTGAGGATGGATCACTGGCCAGAGCTTGCACAGTATGCAATTGAGCTACTGGCCTGTCCTGCATCCAGCGTTCTTTCGGAACGCACATTCAGTGCTGCTGGAGGCGTGGTAACCGATCACAGGGTGCGTCTGTCCACCGACTCGGTCGATCGGCTGACCTTCATAAAAATGAATCAGTCTTGGATCACCACCAGCTACCAAGCACCTGATGCTGATGTAACCGAAAAATTTTTTTTGAAATCTCAGATCCCTTCAAAGACTGCCTATGCTGATGCTGAGTGACTATCCCTGAGTAATTATCCTCTTCCTCCTCAATCATCACGCTGATAGCTTGTAAGAACATTTTTGGTTCTGGGCACCACCACCAGTGCCTAAGGCACAATTTTTCAGCCCCTGTTTAACAGGGGCGTGTAATTACAATTTTTGATGCAATACTTTGCAGCAGGGCTCTTCCTGCATTCCAACTAGAGTGTCTGTGAGGGGTTGCAGTGTTGTGGCACCAGCACCAGTGCCTAAGGCCCAATTTTTCTGCCCCTGTCTAACAGGGACGTGTAATTACAATTTTTGATGCAATACTTTGCAGCAGGGCTCGTTCGTGCGTTCCAACTAGAGTGTCTGTGAGGGGTTGCAGTGTTGTGGCACCAGCACCAGTGCCTAAGGCCTAATTTTTCAGCTCCTGTTCAACAGGGGCATGTAATTACAATTCTTGATCTAATATTTCACAGCAGGGCCCTGTGAGGGCTTACAGTGTTGTGGCCACAGCAACACCTAAGGCCCAAATTTCTGCTGAGTATATAGGGCAGGACCCTACTTTCAAATATCTAACTTACAAACGACTCCTACTTGCAAACGGAAGGAGACAACAGGAAGTGAGATGAAATCTACCCCTAGGAAGGGAAATTCTCTCCTGTAATGCCGCGTACACACGGTCGGACTTTTCGTCTACAAAAGTCAGACAGCCTGTCCGACAGACTTCCGGCAGACTTTCGGCGGACTTGCGGCGGACTTGCGGCATACTTTCTAACGAACGGACTTGCCTACACACGACCACACAAAAGTCCGACGGATTCGTACGTGATGACGTACACCGGACTAAAATAAGGAAGTTCATAGCCAGTAGCCAATAGGTGACCTAGCGTGGCTTTTTGTCCGTCGGACTAGCACACAGACGAGCGGATTTCGGGGTCCGTCGTAGTTACGACGTAAAGATTTGAAGCATGTTTCAAATCTAAAGTACGTCGGATTTGAGGCTAAAAAAGTACGTTGAAAGTCCGGAGAAGCCCACACACGATCGGATTACCAGCCAGCTTTAGTCCGTCAGCGTCCGTTGGACTTTTGTAGACAAAAAGTCCGACCGTGTGTACGCGGCATAAGAGTTAATATGGGAAAACAATTTCTCCTTTCCACTGATGCTTTCCAATCCTTGTTCCACAAAAAAACCCAAATTTTCAAAAAACATTTTTCATTGGGACAAAAAGTGAGGTGAAATCTTCTGAAGAGGAGGAAAGACAGCAAAACAAATGTCACAGGGGTGATAACCCTTCCCTATGTTTTCCAAAAAGCTTAAAAAAGATTTTTTGGCTGGAGCTAAACACGTTAAAAATGTACCCGTTCAAAATTACAAAGAGATTCTACTTAACAACAAACCTACAGTCCCTGTCTTGTTTGCACCGCCTGTATACTGCTGTTCAGAGTATATAGGGCCTTTCCTTATTTTAATTTGGGTGCGGGGTTCCCCTTAACCACTTCAGCCCCGGAACATTTTACCCCCTTCCTGACCAGAGCACTTTTTACAATTCGGCACTGCGTCGCTTTAACTGCTAATTGCGCGGTCATGCAATGCTGTACCCAAATAAAATTTGCGTCCTTTTCTTCCCACAAATAGAGCTTTCTTTTGATGGTATTTGATCACCTCTGCCGTTTTTATTTTTTGCGCTATAAACGGAAAAAAAACGAAAATTTTGAAAAAAAATGATATTTTCTACTTTTTGTTATAAAAAAAATCCAATAAACTAAATTTTAGTCATACATTTAGGCCAAAATGTATTCGGCCACATGTCTTTGGTAAAAAAAATGTCAATAAGCGTATATTTATTGGTTTGCGCAAAAGTTATAGCGTCTACAAACTAGGGTACATTTTCTGTAATTTACACAGCTTTTAGTTTATGACTGCCTATGTCATTTCTTGAGGTGCTAAAATGGCAGGGCAGTACAAAACCCCCCCAAATGACCCCATTTTGGAAAGTAGACACCCCAAGGAAATTGCTGAGAGGCATGTTGAACCCATTGAATATTTTTTTTTTTTGTCCCAAGTGATTGAATAATGACAAAAAAAAAAAAAAAAAAAAAATTTACAAAAAGTTGTCACTAAATGATATATTGCTCACACAGGCCATGGGCATATGTGGAATTGCACCCCAAAATACATTTAGCTGCTTCTCCTGAGTATGGGGATACCACATGTGTGGGACTTTTTGGGAGCCTAGCCGCGTACGGGGCCCCGAAAACCAAGCACCGCCTTCAGGATTTCTAAGGGCATAAATTTTTGATTTCACGCCTCACTACCTATCACAGTTTTGAAGGCCATAAAATGCCCAGGTGGCACAAAACCCCCCCAAATGACCCCATTTTGGAAAGTAGACACCCCAAGCTATTTGCTGAGAGGCATGGTGAGTATTTTGCAGCTCTCATTTGTTTTTGAAAATGAAGAAAGACCAGAAAAAAAAAAATTTTTTTTCTTTTTTCAATTTTCAAAACTTTGTGACAAAAAGTGAGGTCTGCAAAATACTCACTATACCTCTCAGCAAATAGCTTGGGGTGTCTACTTTCCAAAATGGGGTCATTTTGGGGGGTTTTGTGCCACCTGGGCATTCCATGGCCTCCGAAACTGTGATAGGCAGTGAAGAGTGAAATCAAAAATTTACGCCCTTAGAAAGCCTGAAGGCGGTGCTTGGTTTTCGGGGTCCCGTACGCGGCTAGGCTCCCAAAAAGTCCCACACATGTGGTATCCCCGTACTCAGGAGAAGCAGCAGAATGTATTTTGGGGTGTAATTTCACATATCCCCATGGCATGTTTGAGCAATATATCATTTAGTGACAACTTTGTGCAAAAAAAAAAAAAAAAAAAAAATTTGTCTCTTTCCCGCAACTTGTGTCGCAATATAAAATATTCCATGGACTCGACATGCCTCTCAGGAAATAGCTTGGGGTGTCTACTTTCCAAAATGGGGTCATTTGGGGGGGTTTTGAACTGTCCTGGCATTTTATGCACAACATTTAGAAGCTTATGTCACACATCACCCACTCTTCTAACAACTTGAAGGCAAAACCCTTTCTGACACTTTTTGATTACGTGAAAAAATTTTTTTTTTTTGCAAGAAAATTACTTTGAACCCCCAAACATTATATATTTTTTTAAAGCAAATGCCCTACAGATTAAAATGGTGAGTGTTTCATTTTTTTTTTTCACACGGTATTTGCGCAGCGATTTTTCAAACGCATTTTTTGTGGAAAAAACACACTTTTTTAAATTTTAATGCACTAAAACACACTATATTGCCCAAATGTTTGATGAAATAAAAAAGATGATCTTAAGCCGAGTACATGGATACCAAACATGACATGCTTTAAAATTGCGCACAAACGTGCAGTGGCAACAAAATTAATACATTTTTAAAAGCCTTTAAAAGCCTTTACAGGTTACCACTTTAGATTTACAGAGGAGGTCTACTGCTAAAAATACTGCCCTCGATCTGACCTTCGCGGTGATACCTCACATGCATGGTGCAATTGCTGTTTACATTTGACGCCAGACCGACGCTTGCGTTCGCCTTAGCGCGAGAGCAGGGGGGACAGGGGTGCTTTTTTTTTTTTTTTTTTTTTTTCTTTATTATTTTTTTGCTTTTTTATCTTATTTTTAAACTGTTCCTTTCATTTTTTTTTTTTTTAAATCATTTTTATTGTTATCTCAGGGAATGTAAATATCCCCTATGATAGCAATAGGTAGTGACAGGTACTCTTTTTTGAAAAAATTGGGGTCTATTAGACCCTAGATCTCTCCTCTGCCCTCAAAGCATCTGACCACACCAAGATCGGTGTGATAAAATGCTTCCCCAATTTCCCAATGGCGCTGTTTACATCCGGCGAAATCTAAGTCATAAAATGCTCGTAGCTTCCGGTTTCTTAGGCCATAGAGATGTTTGGAGCCACTCTGGTCTCTGATCAGCTCTATGGTCAGCTGGCTGAATCACCGGCTGCATTCTCAGGTTCCCTGTTGAGACAGGAGAGCCAGAGAAAAACACGGAAGACGGTGGGGGGGGGGGGCATTCCCTCCCACTGCTTGTAAAAGCAGTCTAGAGGCTAATTAGCCGCTAGGATTGCTTTTACATGAAAGCCGACCGCTGGCTGAAAAGAATGATACCAAGATGATACCTAAACCTGCAGGCATCATTCTGGTATAACCACTCAAAGTCGTGAATGGTGTACCTGAAGACCAAAAAATGGTTAACAATAAAGCACAGTAAACGGTAAAGTATAAAAAATTGCATACCTGAAAAGCAAACATGATAAAACATAATAACAATAAAACATTGCAGAATAGAATACAGTAAAAAAGAGCAGAACAATAGAGAGAGAATAGAGAGAGAGAATAAAACAACAACTATTTTTTTTAATTTTTGTTTGTGTTTTTTTTGCAAACTTGTAACTTTTATAACTGTAACCGGTTCCAGGTTCGGGTCTCTCAAAATGCGATGGCATCTTGGGAGACCCTGTGAAAGTGTGCCTAGTCTGTGGAATGCTGTATCCTACGCTAATACTCAACTAGTGAATGGTAGCGTTCAAAACATTCACCAATGCAAAGACCAGGATTGTCAGGACAGGAGGGACAATAATAGCGGGTGTCATGCCTATATCCGCGCTTGCTGCAGACACAACATCTTTTTGGGGGGGTTTGTTGGGTAGGGGTACTCGGGAGGACATAAAAATGCCTCTCATGCAGCCGACTGCATTTGGTTGGGGATGTGAATGGGGGAAGTACGGGCGCTGCAGAAGCGGTGGGTTCCCAATTAGGATTGGCGAATGCAGCAGGAAGGGCACTATGGGCACGACGGGCCTGTGTTTGTCTTTTTGGTGGCAGCGGGACACTACTTGTGCTTGCCACCTCACCAGCTTGAACTGCACTTATGGGACTCGCCACGTCACCAAGTGTTACTGCAGTGCTGGTTTGACTACGACCGGGGTGTACTAGGCCGCTGGCGCTTGCCAGTTCACCAAAACGCTACCAAAAAAACTGTTAGCGATCGCAGGGATCAGGCCTGACTCTGCGAACGCTGCAGTTATGCGTTTAGTGTTCTGTAAGTGACAGTGATCGATTGATACTGCACTTGGGTGGGCTGGGCTGGGCCGGGCGGAGGGGCAAAACGCAGGTGCTAGTAGGTATCTGGGCTGATCCCGCTAACACTGCGTTTTTGGGAACCCTAAACTGCTGGGGACGCCAGTATAGATCTGATCGGATCAGGTATTGATCCGTTCAGATACTATACCACTAAGGGAGGTGTACGGTGCATGCGTGGGTGTTAGCGGTACTGGCGCTAACCTGACGCTGCCTGGGGCTGGTGCTTACCAGTTCACCAAAACGCTACCAAAAAAACTGTTAGCGATCGCAGGGATCAGGCCTGACTCTGTGAACGCTGCAGTTATGCGTTTAGTGTTCTGTAAGTGACAGTGATCGATCGATACTGCACTTGGGTGGGCTGGGCTGGGCCGGGCGGAGGGGAAAAACGCAGGTGCTAGCAGGTATCTGGGCTGATCCCGCTAACACTGCGTTTTTGGGAACCCTAAACTGCTGGGGACGCTAGTATAGATCTGATCGGATCAGATATTGATCCGTACAGATACTATACCACTAAGGGAGGCGTATGCCACGTGCGTGGGTGTTAGCGGTACTGGCGCTAATCTGACGCTGCCTGGGGCGACGCATATCACCGCCGGGCGATCAGGGGGCTAAACCTTTATTCGGTAATAAACGGCGGGTGCCCTGACACTATAAAAAATAAACGAACTAACCAGCGTCAACCGTAACGGTTATACGGTGATCAGTGGTGAAAGGGTTAACTAGGGGGCAATCAAGGGGTTAAAACATTTATTCGGTAGTATATGGGGGTCCCTGACGCTATAAAACGCTGACGGCGAACCTAAATATTTACCTCCCTAACTAGCGGAACCAGTGACACTAATACAGCGATCAGAAAAATGATCGCTTAGTGACACTGGTGACGGGGGGTGATCAAGGGGTTAAAACTTTATTAGGGGGGGTTAGGGGGGTACCCTAGACCTACAGGGGGCTAACCCTAATTGTCCTAACACTGTAACTGTCACAAACTGACACTATGCAGTAATCAGAAAAAAAAAAAAAAAAACCTGCTTGGTGTCAGTTTGTGACAGGGGGGGGGGGGGGGGTGATTGGGGGGGGGATCGGGGGGCGATCGGGGGGGGGGGGATCGGGGTGTTTAGTGTGCCTGGCATGTTCTACTGTGTTGTGTGTGTGTTGTGCACTTACTTACATGTCATCTCTCCTCGGGCCGGAACGGAAACTCCCGAGCCGAGGAGAGATGACATCACATCCTCTGCCTCTGTGTACTATACAGAGGCAGAGGATGTTTCTCATTGGCTGGGAGCGATCGCGAGGGGGGGGCCACGATCGGATGGCCTCCCCCTCGTCTCTCACTTCTCCCAGCCAAAAGCCGACCGCCGCTGGCACCGGGGGGGGGGGTCCGATCGGACCCCCCGCCCGCGGGAAGGCAATCACGTACCAGGTACGTGATTTTGCCTGCCCGTGCCATTCTGCTCACGTATATAGGCGTGAGGCGGTCGGCAAGTGGTTAATATCCATACAAGACCCAAAGGGCCTGGTAATAGACTGGGGGGTACCCATGCCGTTTGTCTCACTGATTTTCATCCATATTGCCATGACCTGACATTACATTAAACCCGCAAGCAGTTTTAAATGAGATTTTTTCCTTTAAAAATGACATTTGGTGCAGGGACTGTTCTAAACACGGGAAACACGCGCCACTTTACAGGCATACTATAGACACCCCCCAGGTACGATATTTAAAGGAATATTTCACTTTTTTTTTTTACTTTAAGCATCATTAAAATCACTGCTCCCGAAAAAACGGCCGTTTTTAAAAGTTTTTTTTGCATTGATACATGTCCCCTGGGGTAGGACCCGGGTCCCCAAACCCTTTTTAGGACAATACCATGCAAATTAGCCTTTAAAATGAGCACTTTTGATTTCGAACGTTCGAGTCCCATAGACGTCAATGGGGTTCTAACGTTCGTGCGAACTTTCGGTCCGTTCGCAGGTTCTGGTGCGAACCGAACCGGGGGGTGTTCGGCTCATCCCTACTGCTCATGATCCAAAGCATACCACCTCATCAGTGAAGCATGGTGGTGGTAGTGTCATGGCGTGGGCATGTATGGCTGCCAATGGAACTGGTTCCCTTGTATTTATTGATGATGTGACTGCTGACAAAAGCAGCAGGATGAATTCTGAAGTGTTTCGGGTAATATTATCTGTCATATTCAGCAAAATGCTTCAGAACTCATTGCACAGCGCTTCACAGTGCAGATGGGCAATGACCCGAAGCATACTGCAAAAGCAACCAAAGAGTTTTTTAAGGGAAAGAAGTGGAATGTTATGCAATGACCAAGTCAATCACCTGACCTGAATCCGATTGAGCATGCATTTCACTTGCTGAAGACAAAACTGAAGGGAAAATGCCCCAAGAACAAGCAGGAACTGAAGACAGTTGCAGTAGAGGCCTGGCAGAGTATCACCAGGGATGAAAACCAGCGTCTGGTGATGTCTATGCGTTCCAGACTTCAGGCTGTAATTGACTGCAAAGGATTTGCAACTAAGTATTAAAAAGTGAAAGTTTGATGGATGATTGTTAATCTGTCCCATTACTTTTGGTCCCTTAAAAAGTGGGAGGCACATATACAAACTGTTGTAATTCCTACACCGTTCACCTGATTTGCATGTAAATACCCTCAAATTAAAGCTGAACGTCTGCAGTTAAAGCACATCTTGTTTGTTTCATTTCAAATCCATTGTGGTGGTGTATAGAGCCAAAAAGATTAGAATTGTGTCAATGTCCCAATATTTATGGACCTGACTGTATGTGCATGCATGAGGTCCACACTGATGTGTGACAGGACCACATTCTGTCACTGGGAGTAAGGTTGCAGAGGAAAGCTGGACTGGTGGAGCAGGGTGCAGGCTCAGCTGTGTCCCTCTGTAAATGCTACATTCACAAAGCAAGGTGTGCAGCAACATGGGACAGGGTGTTTCACAGAAGGTATCTGTATGTTGCTACACAGCTACACAAGGCATATGGCTCACCTCTCAGCCAGGGTTATGTCTTAATGTAGGACTTTTACATGACTGCAGCCCCATCTGGTCCAGAGCATTGGAGATTGCGTACACAAGTAAGGGAACAGCACGTGCAAGGAGGCCCTGCCCACAAACGCTCACTCAAACCCAAAGCCATGCCACAGCATTGCTTAATCATGAGGATTCGGTGAAAGGGTTTGGGTTAGTCTATACCAGTGGTCTCAAAACTGCGGCCCGGGAGCCAGATGCACCCCTTTGCTTGCCTTTATCTGGCTATTTGGGCACTTCTCCTCCCACACTATTCTGCCAACTGTCAACAATGGGGCACCATTTCTCCTATTGATACCAACAATGGGGTGCTATTCCTCCCAATGATACCAACTATGGGGCACCATTCCTCCCAATGTTACCAACTATGGAGCACTATTCCTCCCAATGATACCAATGATGGTGCACAATTCCTCCCAATGATACCGATGATGGGGCACTATTCCTCCCAATGATACCAACGTTAGGGTGCTATTCCTCCTAATGATACCAACTATGAGGCGCTATTCCTTCCAATGATACCAACGATGAGGCATGTTATCCTCCCAATGTTACCAACGTTAGGGCGCTATTCCTCCTAATGATCCCAACGATGGGGCACTATTCCTCCCAGTAATACCAATGATGGTGCGCTATTCCTCCCAATGATACCAACGTTAGGGTGCTATTCCTCCTAATGATACCAACTATGGGGCGCTATTCATCCTAGTAATACCAACGATGGGGCGCTATTCCTCCCAATAATACCAAATGTGGTGATGTTTACTCCCACTGATGCCAGGAAAATTTCCACTCCTGCTAACCACAGTCCAGCCCCCCTAAAGTCTGAAGGACAATAAACTGGCCCTTTGTTTAGAAAGTTTGGAGACCCCTGGTCTCTACCATTGAAAGTGCTCTTTTAAAAATCTTGTGAGCTTAGTTAGCACTCAGCCCAGATCTCTCACAGAACTACAGACCCTCTCATGTTATGGAGATGAGGAGAGTTATTTTGTATTTCTGTCCTAGGGTGGCAACGCTGATTCTCCTTAGATACAGCAAGATAAGTGAGTGTTGTCACCCAAAGACAGAAAATGTGTTACAGGCAGAATCACCAGGTGAAAATAAAGAAAAAAGAAACAAAATGCAGCCCCCAGTAACCTGCAATATATTACATTTTTGTTTTCGGGTTTAGATACGCTTTAAAAAGGTGGCTTTTTCCTTTAAATTGTAGGTTTTGCATGACGTCCCCTTTTTATAATCCTTGATATGGCAGTATTTTCACATTTAACTGCAATTAACGCAAATGCTTTCTAATCTATAATTTTAGTTCCCCCCAAGGTATTCACTAATGATCTTTTCTATAATAATTATGATTGTTTTTTTCCCCGACATTTCTTCTATTCAATTATAAATTAACTCTTTGCGGTGATTATGTCGCGTTGCTGGAATATTTCTTGCTTTGCCTGCGGTTTTCTTCCATCTCACATGTGGTGATCACAGCTATCTCCTGGATCTGCAGATTGTACACGGAGATTTATTTGTCTCTCATGCCGGTGCTGAGAATGGAACAGAATTTGATTCCGCCCTGTGTTATAGGGACTGATCATGATGCATTTATTTTTCATTATGGGGGGTCCTTCCAGCCTCTGTAACTGCACTCATACTGGTCACAGAGCTTTCACTGTTTGTATGCCTTTGTTTTCCTTACAGACATTCTACAAAGGCCTGTGATTCTGGGACGTGCTTTACTACCATGTACAGTAAACCTGTGCTAGCAGCAAACATCCAATCATCTTATTAGCTATATATATATATATATATATATATATATATTCCTTTGCACCAGTTGCCACCAAACTGTGGCTCTTTGCTTGCCTTTATCCGGCCCTTGAGGCGTAATTCCTGCCACTGACACCAACAATGGAGCATAGTTCCTACCACTAACACCAAAAATGGGGCACTATTCCTACCACTAACACCAAAAATGGGGCACTATTCCTACCACTAACACCAACAATGGGGCATAATTCCTTCCACTGACAACAAAAATGGGGCCAGAAACAGAAAAAACTCCCCTGCGCTCAGGTGTCCAGTGACTAATTATGTGGTGCGACCACCTTAATGGGGTAATGCCTGACGTCTTTCAGCCCTCCTTTGAACAATGGGTATTCATAGGCTAAAACGAAAAGAAAAGAAGGAGGGCGCACCGACCTAGTGCATTACCACTAGTAAACTTTATTGCAGCATAAAAACAGCAAGAAATATACTCACAAACGAGCTATCAAAAACAGCTTAAACAGGTGCGCAAATGCGCTGTTCTGAAGATCAACACACCAGGACCTATTGTCAATGCCCGCTCAGGCTCTGAAGAAAGGGGTGCTCCCCTGAAACGCGTTAGCCATTGGCAATTCATCATCGGTCTGACCCTCTTGACAATAGGTCCCGGTGTGTCGATCTTCAAAACAGCGCATTTGCGCCCCTGTTTAAGCCATTTTTGATAGCTCGTTTGTGAGTATATTTCTTACTGTTTTTATGCTGTAATAAAGTTTACTAGTGGTAATGCACTAGGTTGGTGCGCCCTCCTTCTTTTCTTTTCGAAACAAAAATGGGGCACCATTCCTCCGATTAACACCAACTATTTCTCCCCCAATACCAAAGATGATGCATTGTTTACTCCCACTGTGCACAGTCCTGCTCCCTAAAGTCTGAAGGACTTTGTTTAGAAAGTTTGGAGACCCCTGATCTACACAGATGCTTACTTTACTTTACACTTTAGTAGAACACAGTATGGGGACTTGCTAGCATCTACTCATAGCCAAGATATCAGCTTTGGCTAGCATGGTCCCTTAAAGCAGTGGTCATCAACCCTGTCCTCAGGGCCCACTATAACAGGCCAAGTTTGCAAGATAACTGAAATACATGACAGGTGATATAATTTGCTGCTCAGTGATTGCTGTATTCTAGTCTGCATCTCCCCAAGGTAATACATAAAACCTGACCTGTTAGTGGGCCCTGAGTACAGGGTTGATGACCACTGCCTTAAAGTGCATATTCAGGCATTACCCAATGCGGTGTATGAGCTAATGCTAATGAGCCAATGAGCTAGTAGGCGGTGCCTACTAGCTCATTATGCCTTTGACTTACAGGTTTTTTTTTTTGCGGGCATACAACCACTTTAACCTCCCTTCCCTCTTCTAGATTATGTCCCAGCAAATTTTTATTTTATTTTACCTCTGGTAGTGATGATCTCTTGTGGACCCCCTGGTACTCAGTGGTTCCTCTTGCCAACCTCCATGTCCGTACTGTGCCCTATAGTGATGTGAAAGTCAGCAGGAGGAACCATTGAGAGCTATGGGGGAACACAGGACAGGAGGTCAATACTCTTGAAAAAGTTTGTTCCTTAGCAAATTTTGAGCAACAATTCCACTTCACTGGTGCAGCCTTCAGCAGCAAGGTAGGTAAGTATGTCGTTTCTTTGTTTGAAGAGTTTTGTCTATGCCCGTTTTTTTATTACAGTTTGCTTTAAAAGTGAAATTTAACCTGCTGATATTCTGCCTACTCTGGTTCCACCTCACTTCATCAAAATACTAATTACATTTTTAAAATAAATCTTTTAATTTTCATTACATACATACATGTCACTACGCAAAGCTGGCAGATAATAGCTGGTGGGAGAAGTCAGTATGGGGATTTTTCCTGAAAACATCACAGCTCCCCACCTCAGTATTCCTCTCAGGAGCCCTCAGCCCCAATGCAATCAATGGGCTGGCTTTTGGGAAGAGTTATGAAAATATTAAGATGCCTTGGTTAGGTGGATGTCAATCCAGAGGAATGGGCATTTTCATGTAGACCACCCTAGGTAACAACCACACATGATGCTGAGCCTCCATAAATTAAAAGGAGTGAAATCCAATGAATGAAAAAGGTGGTCCAAAGACAGTCAGGCTGGGGAGAAAATGTCAAGAAGATGCTGGATGCCCTCTACGTAGGAAATAAGGCCTCTATCAGAGTTGCTGCAGCATCCAATTCACACTGAGAAGCTTACAGGGTGCAGTGAAATCAGAGTAAGCAATTTCAGCACAGGAGAGGAGCATGTACAACTGTACAAGACTGAAGGTAAGGCTGGAGTTCAGATTTAAGGCATTCCATGCATTTTAAATAGCCCCACAATGTGCAGAAAGTAACACCTGCTTTATTGCATTAAAGTGGTTGTAAACCCTAAAAAAAACAAAAAAACCTGCAAGACAAAGGCATAATGAGCTAATATGCTATCCATACTAGCTCATTATGAATTACTTACCTGAGATCGAAGCCCCCGCAGCGGTCCTCGTTCACTGCTTCGGCGGCCAACATCGCTCCCGGGGTTACTTCCAGGTATCGCGGGCTCCGGCGCTGTGATTGACCGGAGCCGTGATGACGTCACTCCCGTACGTACCATTGCTTCAGTTTGCTTCAGTGTGCATGTGCCGATGACGTCGGCACATGCAAATACAGGGGATATCTCCTAAACCGTGCAGGTCTAGGAGATATCTAGTGTAGCTACAGGTAAGCCTAATTATAGGCTTACCTGTAGCAAAAAGTGGTTGTAAAGGGTTTACAACCACTTTAACATACATTAAAATGCAAGTTTTATCATATGTGATTGTATATGCTGTGGTATGGGCCAGCCCTTAACTGGCTTCTTCCAGCACAGATGAAAACAATACAAAGCTATAAATGTGAAAAAGTGACAAGGGTTCCACCCACTGGCCAGTTAGAAGACTTCATAATATTAATATCCAATATTTCAGATTTACTCTGTGCAGTTGAGTTCCTCTACTCCAAACTTATTAAACCATGTCTTAGAGCTGGCTATGTGTACAGGAGTCATACTGGATCAAAATATGGCCTTCCCCAGAGTGTTGTCACATAGGTGGATGTGCATAATTGTCTACAATGTCTTTGCATACTGTTGCATTAACAATATCCATAACTGTAAACACCTGAAATCAATTATTTGAGGGCTATCCACATACCCTTGGCCATATAGTTAACTTGAAAAATATAATTTTTAGGTCCTGTATCAACTGGATTTTTTTGTGTCAAATGGGGGTTTGCTCTCCCATGCAAAGTCTATGGCAGGGATATGCAATTAGCGGACCTCCAGCTGTTGCAGAACTACAAGTCCCATGAGGCATAGCAAGACTCTGACAGCCACAAGCATGACACCCAGAGGCAGAGGCATGATGGGACTTGCAGTTTTGCAACAGCTGGAGGTCCGCTAATTGCATATCCCTGGTCTATGGGAATAACAAACACATTTGCAGCTCATCAAGTGCAGGTCATAAGGCGGTCATCTGCAGGTCACTTGCACCTGTCAATAAAATGTAAAAGATTCATGTCTCAAACTGATGTCAAAAGCATGCCATCAACACAAGCCCATGCACCATCAAAGTCCTGTAACCCCCGTATGCCAGCAGAACCTAGCATTTTAAATGAGCCATGACACCCCAGGCCAGGGACACTGTTAGAAATCATGGAGCCCCAATAAGCCTACCTGACGGTGGCCCCCTTTGACCCACCCTTGACCCCACCCCTGATCCGACTTAGAACATGAAATATCATGAGCCATGACAGGTCTTCTTTATGGAGACAAAAAAACGATCAAGGGGTTAATATGGCGCACAATGGAGGTAGCCGAGTACATATATCTAAAAATGGTGGGGGGAAGGGGGTGGGTTGGGGGTTTCTGAGAGGGAGAACTTGATGGTGGTAGTTAATGTTTCACAACAAGTTCGGGTATTAGTCCATGTGAGGATAAAATGATGCTGAATAAATGGAAGGCAGCCAGTCTATAAAAGCTAGAAGAAGCTCTGGAACAAATAAAAAAGAAAGAAGGACGGCGCCCTCTAAGTGCAGCATGTATGTTAAAAATATTTATTACAATAGATAAAAACACTCACATTTGAGTTGCTAAAAACCAGCATGTAAAGTAGTTTCATCCGCGTGCTCTCGGGGGATGTGGGTGTCACGGGCCAGTGGAGGGGTTCCTGGGATGTGAGTCCTGTAACCTGGGTCCTGGTAGCTGTTCCGGTGGTGCCGAGGGTCCTCAGAGCCTCCGGGCGGCCAGGATATCGGTCATGGATCCTCCGTGGAGCGCCGTGCTGACCTGCGTCTTCACTTCCGGGAGCGGGGTGAGGCGGGCAGTGCTTCGCGTTCGGAGCATGCGTGCTCCTTCATCAGGCTATGCTGGTGGCCATATTCAGTGTGGGAATTTATACCATAGGCAATGGGAGGGGTGGGGAGGTAATTGAGAGGAGGGTGGGACTATGTATAATGATTGGGCACGTAGGTAACCATGGAGATGGGGTGTACACAATGTGGAAGGGGAGTGAAGGGAGACGGGGAGTGGGCGGGGCGGGGCGGGGAGTGAGGAGGGGGGGAAAAAAGGGAGATATGCAAATGAGTGTGTTGTGGTAAGAACATATGTGTGTGTATATGGAATGTGGGGTAAGGAGAAGGCGGTCTATAGGAAGAGGAATATTGTATTGATCATAGTGGACGGGAACAAAATATAAATACATATATATATATATATACATATATACATACATACACACATACCTATATATATATACACATATACATACATGTCAACATATATGGGAAGGGAATACAAAAATGCAGAAAATGGTATATAATTAAATAGGTATATACTTATAGGGAGAGATTGGTAGTATATATGAGAAGAAATGACGCAATGATGGAAAAGGGATAAAACATGTACAATGTATATACGTGTGTAAACACAAAGAACTGTTTAAAAAGGATCCCTTCACACACACATACACATATATACACATTTAAATGACGCGTAAGATTGGGACAAAAGAAGGGGGGAGTGTGTTTCCAGACGGGTATTTGGGAATCAGAGGAATGTTATGGGAAATACTGGGAAATGAATAAATAAAAGTAAAAATAATAAAAATATATAGAAATATAAATAAAAATAAATATAAATATAAATATAAATATATATATATATATACATATACATATACATATATATATATATATATATATATATATATACATACATACATATGTAAAAATAAAAATACAAATACAAGTACAAATAAAAAAAAAATATATAAAAAAATATATAAAAAATATATAAAAAATATATAAAAAAAAAAAAAATAAGGAAGTTAAAAATAAAATATTTTTTAATAAGAATAAAAATAAAAATAAATATAAAATAAAAAATAAAGATAGGAATAAAAATAAAAATGGTATGTGTTGTACACTAGGGCTATGTGGATAGGGGTAATGGGTGGGAGACGGGTATACCCATACACGTGCTCCACATAGACTGTAAGTTAATGGGGTAGTGACTAGATGATGGATAAAACAATAAATGAGACAACAGGTAGGACAATGGATGAAACAATACGTGGTGAATTGAGATGAGATGATGTGATGAGGCAGTGATATGGTTGGGGTCACAGCAAAATGTTAATTTCAATGCCTTCATTGAGGCCTCCTGGCGATAAAGTGTCCAGTGTGTATATCCAGTAGTTTTCTCTTTCACACAACCTTTTGTAGCGTTCAGCGGTAGGGAGGGTGGGTGGAATAGACTCAATAACCTACACCCGTAGCCCTGAAGATGTTTGTCCATGATGTTCTTTAAAATGTCTTGGTACACTATGCTTGTCAATGCCCTTCTCTACAAGGTTACGATGCTCACCAAACCTTTTGCGGAGTGGGCGTATAGTGCGGCCTACGTATAGTAGGCCGCAGGGGCATGTGAGGCAATAGACCACATAATCTGAACCACAATTGAAGAAGTCGGGGATGACATATAGTTTACCCTTATGGTGGAAGTCTTTTTGCCTATGTGTAACATGGGCGCATGTGAGGCAGAGGGGCTTCCTACATTGATACATGCCTTTGATGTTAAAGAAGGTTAAGGGGGCACTGGCGGTGGGGCGTGCTGTTTTCACTTTGCTTGGTGCTATTTGGGCCCAAATAGCACCAAGCAAAGTGAAAACAGCACGCCCCACCGCCAGTGCCCCCTTAACCTTCTTTAACATCAAAGGCATGTATCAATGTAGGAAGCCCCTCTGCCTCACATGCGCCCATGTTACACATAGGCAAAAAGACTTCCACCATAAGGGTAAACTATATGTCATCCCCGACTTCTTCAATTGTGGTTCAGATTATGTGGTCTATTGCCTCACATGCCCCTGCGGCCTACTATACGTAGGCCGCACTATACGCCCACTCCGCAAAAGGTTTGGTGAGCATCGTAACCTTGTAGAGAAGGGCATTGACAAGCATAGTGTACCAAGACATTTTAAAGAACATCATGGGCAAACATCTTCAGGGCTACGGGTGTGGGTTATTGAGTCTATTCCACCCACCCTCCCTACCGCTGAACGCTACAAAAGGTTGTGTGAAAGAGAAAACTACTGGATATACACACTGGACACTTTATCGCCAGGAGGCCTCAATGAAGGCATTGAAATTAACATTTTGCTGTGACCCCAACCATATCACTGCCTCATCACATCATCTCATCTCAATTCACCACGTATTGTTTCATCCATTGTCCTACCTGTTGTCTCATTTATTGTTTTATCCATCATCTAGTCACTACCCCATTAACTTACAGTCTATGTGGAGCACGTGTATGGGTATACCCGTCTCCCACCCATTACCCCTATCCACATAGCCCTAGTGTACAACACATACCATTTTTATTTTTATTCCTATCTTTATTTTTTATTTTATATTTATTTTTATTTTTATTCTTATTAAAAAATATTTTATTTTTAACTTCCTTATTTTTATTTTTTTTATATATTTTTTATATATTTTTTATATATTTTTTTATATATTTTTTTTTTATTTGTACTTGTATTTGTATTTTTATTTTTACATATGTATGTATGTATATATATATATATATATATATGTATATGTATATGTATATATATATATATTTATATTTATATTTATTTTTATTTATATTTCTATATATTTTTATTATTTTTACTTTTATTTATTCATTTCCCAGTATTTCCCATAACATTCCTCTGATTCCCAAATACCCGTCTGGAAACACACTCCCCCCTTCTTTTGTCCCAATCTTACGCGTCATTTAAATGTGTATATATGTGTATGTGTGTTTGAAGGGATCCTTTTTAAACAGTTCTTTGTGTTTACACACGTATATACATTGTACATGTTTTATCCCTTTTCCATCATTGCGTCATTTCTTCTCATATATACTACCAATCTCTCCCTATAAGTATATACCTATTTAATTATATACCATTTTCTGCATTTTTGTATTCCCTTCCCATATATGTTGACATGTATGTATATGTGTATATATATATAGGTATGTGTGTATGTATGTATATATGTATATATATATATATATGTATTTATATTTTGTTCCCGTCCACTATGATCAATACAATATTCCTCTTCCTATAGACCGCCTTCTCCTTACCCCACATTCCATATACACACACATATGTTCTTACCACAACACACTCATTTGCATATCTCCCTTTTTTCCCCCCCTCCTCACTCCCCGCCCCGCCCCGCCCACTCCCCGTCTCCCTTCACTCCCCTTCCACATTGTGTACACCCCATCTCCATGGTTACCTACGTGCCCAATCATTATACATAGTCCCACCCTCCTCTCAATTACCTCCCCACCCCTCCCATTGCCTATGGTATAAATTCCCACACTGAATATGGCCACCAGCATAGCCTGATGAAGGAGCACGCATGCTCCGAACGCGAAGCACTGCCCGCCTCACCCCGCTCCCGGAAGTGAAGACGCAGGTCAGCACGGCGCTCCACGGAGGATCCATGACCGATATCCTGGCCGCCCGGAGGCTCTGAGGACCCTCGGCACCACCGGAACAGCTACCAGGACCCAGGTTACAGGACTCACATCCCAGGAACCCCTCCACTGGCCCGTGACACCCACATCCCCCGAGAGCACGCGGATGAAACTACTTTACATGCTGGTTTTTAGCAACTCAAATGTGAGTGTTTTTATCTATTGTAATAAATATTTTTAACATACATGCTGCACTTAGAGGGCGCCGTCCTTCTTTCTTTTTTCTTCTTTTTTATTTCCTCTTTATGGAGACATCTGTGGTCTATTAGACCCCATATCTCTCCTCTAGCCTCCACAGAGCATCTGATCAAACTGAGATCTATGCTCCCACAGGGCTTTAGAAAGCCTTGTTTTTTATTTTGCAGAAATTAACTGTAAAGGGCCCCCCCCCCAAATTGAACTGATAGGACTGGGTGCACTGCCTGATCATGTGGCACTGACACTGTCTTCACAGAGATTACATCATCAGAGCCCGTCCTACCAGCTTCTGCTCATCAATAGTACACTACTAGCAGTTACAGTTCTGGGGTTGCCAATGGTACGCACCCCTGAACAAGACAGCGGTGCATATATGCGGCAGCTGGGTGTATGGGCCCAAACACTTTTCCATCATATATAGGTGTATTTCTTTTATAAAGGGGTTAAAAATAGTGTTGCACCAATACCGGTATCAGTGTCGATACTAAACATTTGCATGAGTACTTGTGCTCCAATACTAAAACTGATACCTTCAAGTTTGCAGACTGCAAGCGCCTCCTTTAAAACAGGTACACATATATGCAGGGCCAGTTTCGGTGTGATTTGTAAAAAGAGTCCGATTTCGTTCAGCCGTTCAGGTGCAAATTTGGAAAGTGTGTGATCCTGGAAATTGCACCTGAACTGGATTGAAAATCATATCTGACTCTTTTTAAAATCGAACTGAGGCTGGCCCGCGCATATGTGAACCGACTCCATAGAAAGCCAGTTTGGCTCACATGTCATGCAAATTGGATGGGGTTCAAAATGCAATATATAATATAATAATCATTTAATAATTAAATATACAGAACCACATACAAAGTATTTAGTACAATAAAACCTCGGTGTGAGAGTAACTTGGTTTGAGAGCGTTTTGCAAGACAAGCAAAATGTTTTAATAAACTTTGACTTGATATGCAAGTGATGACTTGATATACCAGTAGAGTCATGTCACAACTGAGTATTAAAAAGAAGAGAGGCGCCTCTAAGTGTAGCAAGATGGTTGCATTTAATGAAGGTACAACATTTAGCAACTCATATGGTTGATGATTAAAAGAGGCACATCTAAGTATGCAGGTATCCGGGGTAAAGCTGTCCACATAGACCGTCCTCCGCACCGCCATCAACGTCATCCCTTCCATGCTGCGCTCCATGAGTGGTTCAAGCCTAGCTTTCAGATCGCTCTACTGCAGGGTAGTCTTCCCAGTCACAGTTGCAGACTGACAGCGGTGAGAGCCGGCGGTGCGGAGGACGGTCTATGTGGACAGCTTTACCCCGGATGCCTTAATACTTATGCCGTGTACACACGAGCAGAATGTCCGACAGAAAAAGTCGGAAGGGAGCTTTTCATCGTATATTCGGACCGTGTGTGTGCCCCATCGGACTCATTACGACGAAAATTCTGAGGGACCTAGAAATAGAACATGTTCTAAATTTTTTCGACAGAACCAATTCCTATCGGAAAAACCGATCGTCTGTATGCTGTTCCGACGCACCAAAAACGACGCATGCTCTGAAGCAAGAACGAGACGGAAGCTATTGGCTACTGGCTATTGGACTTCCCTTTCCTAGTCCCGTCGTACGTGTTGTACGTCACCGCGTTCTGGACGGTCGGAATTTGGTGTGACCGTGTGTATGCAAGACCGCTTGAATTGAATTCCGTCGGAACTCTGTCGGAAAAGCCTTCAGAGTTTATTCCGATGGGAAAACCGGTCGTGTGTACAGGGCATTAGATGTGCCTCTTTTACTTCCAATCATTTTTATTTATTTTATCAAACAAATACAAATCAATTAAAGTTGCTGCATATATTATACAACATTTGTAATACAAAAACTGAGAAGGCATAAAGTATAGTACTGATATAAACCTCGATGGCCTAGTCCAGCCTACCCCGGTTGGGTTCAAGCTGTAAGATGTGCCTCTTTTAATCATCAACCATGTGAGTTGCTAAATGTTGTACCTTCATTAAATGTAACCATATTGCTACACTTAGAGGCTCCTCTCTTCTCTTTTATACTCTGAGCTCCTGCTGGATTTTGCTTCTAATCCCCTTGTGGAGGCTTCCATTTGTGGATGGATATTTTATGGTAACACAACCAATCACATTGCTATAATCTTTTTATATGGACTATAAACTGAAGGACTTCTGAATAAATGGTTGTGGAACTAATCATTTGAGTTTCCATTATATGTTATGGGAAAATTTTCTTTGATATAAAAGCGCTTTGGATTACAAGCATGTTTCTGGAACGAATTATGCTTACAATCCAAGGTTTTACTGTATTAGATTATTATATTGGCTCATTAAATAATGTGCCACATGACACTAAAAATAGGTATCGGTAACTGGTATCGGTAACTGGTATCGGTAACTGGTATCGGTAACTGGTATCGGTAACTGGTATCGGTAACTGGTATCAGTAACTGGTATCGGTAATTGGTGTCGGTAATTGGTATCAGTGAGTACTTGACAAAAAGTATCGGTACTTGGTCTTAATAAACTAGTACCGGTGCACCCCTACTTAAAACATTTATCTTCTTGGCCCTAATCATCATAGAAAAGAAAAGAAAAGATCAAGAAAAGTTCTACAAATACCACTATACAATCCCTCTGGTTTCCATGCCTTCCAGGCTCCTGTGGCGCTATATAATTACACTTTGCACAACCTATTCCTCCCAGCCTACATCTGAAAGCAGCCTCCCCTATACATCCGAGTGCCATTAATTTAGTCAGCCACATGGCGCAGGTCACCTCCAGACATAAAATCTTATTTATAAAGAAATTCCCACCTGTCCTTTCCCGTCTCCTTCTTGAAAAGTTCATCGAAATGCAGCATCTTGTGGCGGGTGATGGTGTGCACTTTTAATCGAGGTAGAATCTTATTGATGAGCTGCAGGTTATTAAATACCAGTCCCTTGCCGTCCCTCCGCATGTAGCTGCTGGGGCCCCAGAAGATGAAGACGGTGCCTTGACTCATGTTCAGCAGTTCATTGCGATTCCTCAATATCCGCTGGATGCTGGAGTGCGCAATCACTCTCAGGCTCGTTTTGTTGCCAACGTCCTGTCCGTAGCCCCGTGTGGGAGCATCATTCATACGTATTACGCACTCCGTCTGGTCAATCTTATTACCCAGTTTACTTCCCAGCAGATGCCCGGAGCTGGTGACCAGCGCACAACTCTTGCAGTGCATTTTCAGGGGCTGCGGAGAGAGAAATGTTGCGCTCGTTAAAACTTATTGTCAATCGTAAAAGGGCACTGTAAACTCTCGTATGTCACAGCTCCATAGAAAAAAAATAAAGCTTTTATATGTTTTTAAACATCCGTTTGTAACTGAAGGTCCGTTTAGCACCGGCATGCAGGTTAATGCGCTAAAACTGTTATTAATGAGACAAAGTGCAGCCGAGATTTTTCATTCAATTCAAGAAAGCCTAAATCAAAACAACGGCCTCATATAAATGAGCTGAAAATATTAAACTGGAACACCATTCTAAACAAATATTCTGTAGTTTTTCCATTTCGCTTTCTTAAAGTGGAACTTCAGTCATTTTTTCATCTTGTTGTTTTAACTTTGGATAGTAAAACATTTTTTCTTTCTGCCAGTAAATACCTTATACAGCCCACTTCCTGTTTCTTGTCTGGTCATTAGCCTAGGCTTATGACATCATACACAGCTCTCTCTCTGTGAGAGTTTGCCAAGAAGGGAGGGGGGATGAGTCATAAGAGGGCCAATGAGAGCTGCAGAGCTGGAGGTGTGCCTCTGTGTGTCTGTGTAAATCCAGGAAGTGAACAGGGAGCAGCTTCAGCTGCCCACAGTTAAAATGGCTGCAGCCAGACTCAGTGGAGGGAGATTTCTGCAGCATATTTGGCATATACAGAATCGCAGTATATATAAAATAATATGCAAAGTGGTTGGAGGGAAGCTTCAGAATGGCAAATATGTTTTTATTACAAATTATGTGAGCAGACTGCAGTTCCTCTTTAAAGTGTTCTCAATCTTCTTCACTGAGCTGAGCATGCTCACCAGACTTTATTCATTCTGTCACAGAGGTGTGCCTAGAATGTACACTGAGCATGCTCACAGAACTTCATTCATTCCACTTTTTCTTCAATCCTAATGCGAACACTTTAACAGCACACAGCAAATTATTATTTTTTTTTAGTATACACTATATAGGATAACACAACTGGGACTCCTTTGGCCGTGCCAAAGAGAATAGTAATGCAGCATATATGGTGCTCCCTCACCCTCCTATCAGGTCCCATTCTGAGCCACATTCCTGTCTGAATAAAGTGTCTATTTTTCAGGGGGACTGAAACCCGGACATATAATTCAAAACCCAGATTGTCCAGGTGAATCCCGGACAGATGGCAACTCTAGCCTAGAATGTACACTGAGCTTCATATGTGCGCAGTAAATTGCTGCATTTGTAAATTTCAAAAGCCAATATAAAGGGAATACTAGTGGTAAAAAAAATTACTTGTGTGTTTAACTCATAATTTTTTTTTGTATAATTCTTCTTTAAGGGGGCGTGGCAGGAGGCGTGTCCTATGTCTACATACCTTTGCGAATAGGTGTCCCTCATTCCCATCTCAAAAAGTTGGGAGGTATGGAGTCACCCCCGGCTTCTTATATTCCTGGTCTCTAACACTGTGATCTCCTGCCTCGGTTCCCAATTCTGTTGCTGCCCTTTGTGTGTTCCAGCTCCTTCTTGATTTATCCATTCTATAGAAAAGCTTGCCATACACCAGCAGATACCGTATCTCGTATAGTGGGTATAGAAAAGAATCAACCCCCTTTAAAATAATCAGATTTTTGTTGCTTTGCAGCCAGCTGTAATACTAGTGCAACTTATGACATCCAAGTGAAATATATAACACCAAAATGTCAGGAAAAAATAAAAACAGAATCAATGAGTTGGAAAAAGGATCACTCCCTTGTGTCAGTATTTTGTTGGACCACCTTTTGATTTAATTACAGCCTTAAGGCTGGGTTCACATCTATGCGAGTTGGATGAGGGTTTTTCCGCATCCAATTCGCATAGCAGGAGAATGTGACCGGCTCTTTATGGATGTTTCTGGGGCAGCTGCGGAGTGCACTGCATAGAAACACTGTGCGTCTTTTGCTCAGTTTCAGGGATTAATTCAGGCAAAGATTCTGATTCATCCCTGAAACGGAGAACGGGGACATACAGCGTTCCTGTGTGATCCGCAGCCGGTTCCAGTGTGAACCGAGCCTTAGTCTGTTGGGATTTGTCTCCACTAACTTTGTACACCTTGACTTTGCAATATTGAACTGCTCTAGTTCGGTTACATTTTATGGTGACCGTTTGTGGATTGCAGTCTTCAAGTCATTCCACAAATGTTCAATGGGGTTTAAGTCTGGGCTCTGACTAGGCTATACAAGGATATTCACCTTTTTCTCCTTCAGCCAGTGTGTGTTCATTTTTGCTGTGTGCTTTAAGGTGGTCTCATCTGACCACCTTAAAGCACCTTAAAGATTCATAGGCCACATGGAAAATGGTGTTATGGTCAGATGAGACTATAATTGAATTATTTGGCCTCAACACAAAACCATATGTCTAGCAGAAATCCAATACAGCTCATCATCCAAAAAACACCATTCCTACAGTAAAGCATGGAGGTGGTAATATCCTGTTATGGGGGTGTTTTTCTGCAGCAGGGGCTGGAGTACTTGTCAGGATAGACGGAAAAATGGATGGGGCAACATAGCATCAGATTCTTGAGGAAAATCTGTTGTCCTCTGCCAGTAAGCTGTCAATGGGAAGGTTTATCATCCAACATTATTATTATTCATGATTTTTATAGCGCCAAAAGTTTACGTAGCGCTTTACACTGTAGAGGGGGGACAACAATACAGAAGGGACAGGGGGGCCCTGCTTGTAGAGCTTACATTCTAAAGGGAGGGGGTGGTGGTACAAAAGGTAATAGATGCGGGGAATGATTTGATGAGGTTGTTAGGTGGGTTTGGGATAGGCTTCCCTGAATAAGTGAGTTTTCAGGGATCTCCTAAAGGTGAACAGGGTAGGGGCTGATCGGACATACTGGGGCAGGGAATTCCAGAGGATGGGAGAGGCTCTGGAGAAGACCTGAAGACGAGCATTGGAGGAGGTAACAAGGGAGCTAGAGAGCAGGAGGTCCTGGGAGGAGCGGAGGGGGCGATTTGGGCGATATCTGCAGATGAGATTGGTGATGTAGTTGGGGGCGATGTTGTGGATGGCCTTGTATGTTATGGTTAGCATTTTGAATTTTATACGGTGGGGGAGGGGAAGCCAGTGAAGGGATTGGCAGAGAGGGGCAGCAGTCACGGATCGATTAGTGAGGTGTATTAGTCTAGCAGCAGCATTCATAATAGACTGAAGGGGGGATAGCCTGCTTAAGGGTAAGCCATTAAGGAGAGAGTTGCAGTAGTCAAGGCCGGAAATAATGAAGGAGTGAATAAGTTGCTTTGTGGTGTCATTAGTCAGGAAAGTTCGAATTCTGGACATGTTGCGGAGGATAGGGCGGCAGGATTTAGCCAATGATTGGATGTGGGGGCTGAAGGAGAGCTCAGAGTCAAGGATTACACCCAGGACCCTGGCATGTGTGGAGGGACCAATGGTTGTGCTGTTGATCTTAATGGTAAAGTCATGGGGGGGGGGACTGGGAAGGAGGAAATATTACAAACTCAGTTTTAGAAAGAATGAGTTTGAGAAAGTGGTGTGACATCCATACCGATATGTCATTCAGTAAGTTTGAGATCCGTGAGGAGATCAAGGGGGTGAGTTGAGGAGTGGAGAGATAGATCTGGGTGTCATTGGCATAGAGGTGGTGTTGGAAGCTATGGGAGGTTATCAACTGGCTCAGGGAAGAGGTATAGAGTGAGAATAGGAGGGACCCAAGGACAGAGCCTTGGGGTACCCCAACAGAGAGAGGAAGAGGAGTGGAGGAGATGGAGTTGTAAGTGACACTGAAAGTGCGCTGAGATAGGTAGGAGGTGAACCAGGATAAAGCACAATCACAGAGGCCAAGGGAGTGTAGTCTGCTGAGGAGGAGCAGGTGGTCAACTGTGTCGAAGGCAGCAGAGAGGTCTAATGCCGCGTACACACGAGCGGACTGTCCGACAGAAAAAGTCAGACGGAAGCTTTTCATCGTATATACCGATTGTGTGTAGGCCTCATCTGACTTTTTTTTTCTAAAAATCTGACGGACCTAGAAATATAACATGTTCTAAATCTTTCCAAAGGACCCAATTCCTATCGGGAAAACCGATTGTCTCTATGCTGGTCCGATGGACCAAAAAAACCACATGCTCTGAAGCAAGTACGAGACGGAAGCTATTGGCTACTGGCTATTAAACTTCCTTTTTCTAGTCCTGTCATAAGTGTTGTACGTCACCGGGTTCTGGACGGTCGGACTTTGGTCGGACTTTGGGTTGACCGTGTGTAGGCAAGACCGCTTAAATGGAATTCCGTCAGAGTTACGTCGGAGAAACCGTTGGAGTTTATTACGATGGCTAAACCAGTCGTGTGTACACGGCATAAGAGTATGAGCATGGAGTAATGGCCATTGGTTTTCGCAGTTAGTAGGTCATTGGTGAGTTTTAGTAGTTTCAGTAGAATGTTGTGGACGGAAGCCAGACTGTAGGGAGTTGAGAAGGTTGTTGTCCGCGAGGTAGCGACTCATTCGGTCATGGACAAGGCGTTCGATGACAATGACCCAAAGCACACAGCAAAAATGACCACATAGTGGTTGAAGGAGAAAAAGGTGAATGTCCTTGCATGGCCTAGCCAGAGCTCAGACTTAAACCCCATTGAAAATCTGTGGAATGACTTGAAGACTGCAGTCCACAAACGGTCACCATCAAATTTAACTGAACTTGAGCAGTTCTGCAAAGAAGAGTGGACAAATATTGCAAAGTCTAGATGTGCAAAGTTAGTAGAGACGTATCCCAACAGAGTAAAGGCTGTAATTAAAGCAAAAAGTGGTCTAACAAAATACTGACATAAGGGGGAGGGATCCTTTTCCAACTTTTCTGACAGGTTGGTGTGATATCTTTCACTTGGATGTTACACTAGTAAATACAGCTGGATAACAAAAACTGTGTCTGTCTTCATTTTAGGCTGGAAAACAACAAAAATTTGATTTTTTATTCTTTTCTATACTCATTATAGATAACAGCAGGCCATGAGACATCAACACATTTGTGTCACACTAGTGGAATAGCCACCGCCGCTGTCCTCCCACAACAAAATGGCCCATTCTACAAGCTCTGCTGCTTCTGTATGTCCTCTTCCTGCTGCAAATTGACAGTTAGGAGTGGGAGTTGGAGGGAGGTTATCTGGCTGTATTACAAAGTGTTTTTTTCTATTCCGTGAAACAAGGTTAAAGAACAATTCCAGGGAACAAGTGAATTCAATCATTGAGCTACTACTGCTATGCAGGGTACACTGTGACTGGGCTAATATTAGAAAATCCACTCAATTTACCTTAAAGAGCAATTCAAGACAACAAGGGAAATCAGTCAGTGAGCTACTAACACTACGGAGTAAACATTGCAATTATGCTATAATAATAATAATAATAAAAAAAAACACACTTAACTAAACTGCATCTGAGCAGCAGAAACTAAAAACACAATTTAATTCATTTTTAATATTCAAAGCATACTCCCCCATTTATCCATTTCTCCATGATTTATTTGTTGAGAAACTGCTTTGAAAAACATAACCCCCCATACCTCCCAACATTTTGAGATGGGAATGAGGGACACCTACTAACATACGGTATGTAGGCATAGGACACGCCCCTGCCACGCCCCCTTAAAGGAAAATTAACCAAAAAAAAGGTTAATTAAAGTGGGGTTCCACCCAAAAAACAAAAATACCTGGAAAAATTCTAAAAAAAACCCCAAAAAAACATTTGGATATTTTTTTTTTTTTCACTTACCTCTAAATGCCTGTTGCTAGGTGGTCCCTCGTAGTCTGCCTGTTCCTTAGCCTGGGCTGGTGACATCACTTCCCCCTCGGCACAGGAAGGGCTCCGCTCTGCTCCCTCCCTCCTGTCAATCATCTGGGACCCATTACAGGTCCCAGGTGATTGAGCGGCCAATCACGGCGCACGGCGCCGCTCGCGCATGCGCAGTGGGTGCCAGGCTGTGAAGCTACAGCCCCGCGCCCACAGTTGAAATGCCGGCGCCGACGAGCGGAGGTGGGGGACGAGCGGGGCTTCGATCCCCCGCATCGCTGGACCTAGGGACAGGTAAGTGTCCAATTAAAAGTCAGCAGCTGCAGTATTTGTAGCTGCTGACTTTTAATTTTTTTTTTTTTTGACGGCTCCCCTGGGTGGAACTCCTCTTTAAATCCATAAGTGTCTTTTTTTACCACTACTATTTCTTTATATTGGCTTTTAAAATTTAAAATTGCAGCAATTTAGAAATTGTATGAAAGGTTTAGCGCTGGTAAACACTGTTTGAAAGATTTTATTTTTATTTTTTTACTAGTAATGGCGGCGATCTGCGGTTTTTATCGGGACTGGGACATTATGGCGGACACATCGGACACTTTTGACACATTTTTGAGACCAGTAACATTTATACAGCGATCAGTGCTATAAAAATGCACTGTTTACTGTAAAAATGTCACTGGCAGGGAAAAGGGGTGTATATATATACAGTGCCTTGCAAAAGTATTCGGCCCCCTTGAACTTTTCAACATTTTGCCACATTTCAGGCTTCAAACATAAAGGTATAAAATTTTTATTTTTTGTGAAGAATCACCAACAAGTGGGACACAATTGTGAAGTGGAACGAAATCTATTGGATATTTTAAACTTTTTTAGCAAATAAAAAACTGAAAAGTGGTGCGTGCAAAATTATTCGGCCCCTTTACTTTCAGTGCAGCAAACTCACTCCAGAAGTTCAGCGAGGATCTCTGAATGATCCAATGTTGTCCTAAATGACTGATGGTGATAAATAGAATCCACCGGTGTGTAATCAAGTCTCTGTATAAATGCACCTGCTCTGTGATAGTCTCAGGGTTCTGTTGAAAGCGCAGAGAGCATCATGAAGACCAAGGAACACACCAGGCAGGTCCGTAATACTGTTGTGGAGAAGTTTAAAGCCGGATTTGGATACAAAAAGATTTCCCAAGCTTTATGCCGCGTACACACGGTCGTACTTTTCGTCTACAAAAGTCCAACGGACGCTGACGGACTAAAGCTGGCTGGTAATCCGATCGTGTGTGGGCTTCTCCGGACTTTCAACTGACTTTTTTAGCCTCAAATCCGACGTACTTTAGATTTGAAACATGCTTTAAAACTTTACGACGGACTCGAGTCTGGTCGAAAAATCCGCTCGTCTGTATGCTAGTCCGACGGACAAAAACCCACGCTAGGGCAGCTATTGGCTACTGGCTATGAACTTCCTTATTTTAGTCCGGTGTACGTCATCACGTAAGAATTCGACTGACTTTTGTGTGATCGTGTGTAGGCAAGTCTGTTCGTTAGAAAGTCCGCCGCAAGTCCGTCGAAAGTCTGCCGGAAGTCTGTCGGAAGTCTGTCGAACAGGCTGTCTGACTTTTGTAGACGAAAAGTACGACCGTGTGTACGCGGCATTAAACATCCCAAGGAGCACTGTGCAAGCGATCATTTTGAAATGGAAGGAGTATCAGACCACTGCAAATCTACCAAGACCTGGCTGTCCCTCTAAACTTTCAGCTCAGACAAGGAGAAGACTGATCAGAGATGCAGCCAAGAGGCCCATGATCACTCTGGATGAACTGCAGAGAACTACAGCTGAGGTGGGAGAGTCTGTCCATAGGACAACAATCAGTCGTACACTGCACAAATCTGGCCTTTATGGAAGAGTGGCAAGAAGAAAGCCATTTCTCAAAGATATCCATAAAAAGTCTCCTCTAAAGTTTGCCACAAGCCACCTGAGAGACACACCAAACATGTGGAAGAAGGTGCTCTGGTCCGATTAAACCAAAATCGAACTTTTTGGCCACAATGCAAAACGATATGTTTGGCGTAAAAGCAACACAGCTCATCACACTCAACACACCATCCCCACTGTCAAACATGGTGGTGGCAGCATCATGGTTTGGGCCTGCTTTTCTTCAGCAGGGACAGGGAAGATGGTTAAAATTGAGGGGAAGATGGATGCAGCCAAATACAGGACCATTCTGGATGAAAACCTGTTGGAGTCTGCAAAAGACCTGAAACTGGGACGGAGATTTATCTTCCAACAAGACAATGATCCCAAACATACAGCAAAATCTACAAAGGAATGGTTCACAAATAAACGTATCCAGGTGTTAGAATGGCCAAGTCAAAGTCCAGACCTGAATCCATTCGAGAATCTGTGGAAAGAGCTGAAAACTGCTGTTCACAAATGCTCTCCATCCAACCTCACTGAGCTCGAGCTGTTTTGCAAGGAAGAATGGGCAAGAATTTCAGTCTCTCGATGTGCAAAACTGATAGAGACATACCCCAAGCGACTTGCAACTGTAAGCGCAGCAAAAGGTGGCTCTACAAAGTATTAACGCAAGGGGGCCGAATAATTTTGCACGCCCCACTTTTCATTTTTTTATTAGTTAAAAAAGTTTCAACAATCCAAAAGATTTCGTTCCACTTCACAATTGTGTCCCACTTGTTGGTGATTCTTCACAAAAAATAAAAATGTTATATCTTTATGTTTGAAGCCTGAAATGTGGCAAAAGGTTGAAAAGTTCAAGGGGGCCGAATACTTTCGCAAGGCACTGTATATATAAGTTTGGGGGTTCTAAGTAATTTTCTAGCAAAAAATACTGATTTTAACTTGTACGCAACAAGTGCCAGAAATAGGCTTAGGCAGGAGGGGGTTAATGGTGATTGAGAGAGTTTAGTTCTGCTTTAATTTACTTTTATGTATATGTAATCCAAATTCACTAGAATGTCATATACTTTTTAAAGAGTAATTTCCAATATTTGTTTAAAATGCAGCTTTCATTGAAATAATACCTGGTGAACTTGTCACGAAAGTCCCTGTTCTGGCACTTTCTGTTTTGAGGCGACACAACTCTGTCCTTGTTTCGCAATTGTGTTCCTGCATTGTCACCCAAGAACTATCCAGGTTCCCTATGCTAGACTACAGAACACCTAGCCCTCTCCTCATCCCCACAACTTGGGGGGTGTTCTGTAGTACAGCAGAGGAGAATCAGGCAGGGTTAATTACACTGCAAGGCTTTGGATTTCAGCAGCAAATGCAGATTTGTCAGCTCAAAAGAGAAAGTTGCAGAGCTCACTGGATTTCTGGCAGATCAACAGGAATTGTTCTGTATTTGTAGCATTTTTAAAGTGACAAAACATGGGAAAATGTGGATGTATTACAGCGATTTATTGAATATGCTTTTCGTTTTATTGGCAAGACATATATTTTAAAAGTGCACATATTTTTTACCCATACAAAGCAACAGGTTCACTTATTTGACCAATTGCCTAAACCCAAACTAAGCTCCCCCCACTGCTCCATTTATTCACTGGAGTGATACGGTACATACTAGCTTGAAAACACGGTACATCCGATAACGGGGGAGCATGTGATTCTCTCTCTGTCCTCCCACAATGCAGTGCTGGTTGCCTGAACAGTCAACTGCCAGACCAGGGAGCTGTCATAATCCAGGTGGGGTTCAACTGACCTCTTAGTGAGCCAACTACACCTGCATTTAGAAAGAGCACAACAGCCTGAGCAGGCGGCCTGTGAATAACTGACTATAATATGTAACTCAACCTATATGGACATAAGTGTGCGTGACAGCCTGAGCGTGTTTGGGTCTGGTTCAGGTGCGAATTCAGGCAAAAATTGTGGAATTGCACCAGAACTGGTGAACAGAAACGCACTGGACCCCGGGCACGAACCCGCGCCACGCGTATGTGCAACTGGCCTAATACACAACCCAACTTATATGGACATAAGTGTGTGTGTGTAATGACACCTGCCTTTAGAAAGACCCAGGGGCGTTGCTAGGTCTACAAAAGATCTGGGGCTAGAGCACATAGCAGAGTAGTAAAGCAAGTCATACGCTTGGGCGGGCATACACATGTATATACAGTAATATACGTGTGTGTGTATATATCCCCAGAGAGCCCCCCACTTACATTAGGGTCCCCAGAAAGCCTCCCCCTTAAATCAGGGTCCCCAGAGAGCCCCCCACTTACATCAGGGTCCCCAGAGAGCCCCCCACTTACATCAGGGTCCCCAGAAAGCCTCCCCCTACATCAGGGTCCCCAGAAAGCCTCCCTCTACATCAGGGTCCCCAGAGAGCCCCCCACTTACATCAGGGTCCCCAGAGAGCCCCCCACTTACATCAGGGTCCCCAGAGAGCCCCCCACTTACATCAGGGTCCCCAGAGAGCCCCCCACTTACATCAGGGTCCCCAGAGAGCCCCCCCACTTACATCAGGGTCCCCAGAAAGCCTCCCCCTTAAATCAGGGTCCCCAGAAAGCCTCCCCCTTAAATCAGGGTCCCCAGAGAGCCTCCCCCTTACATCAGGGTCCCCAGAGAGCCCCCCACTTACATCAGGGTCCCCAGAGAGCCCCCCACTTACATCACGGTCCACAGAGAGCCTCCCCTCCTCTTGGAGACCCCTGCAGAGATTCAGGGCTATGGACGCCAGATTCGGGGCTATAGCCCCAAAAGACACCCCCTAGCAACGCCACTGGAAAGACCACAACATCCTGTATGTGCTTGTTAGCTGCCTGTGCACAACTGACTGCCATCCAACATTTGTCCGTGGAAAATCCAACAACAATTGTCCGATAAAGCGTACAAACGGTCGGATTTTCCGCCAACAGGCTTTCATCACACAATTCCCGTCGGAAAATCTGATGGTGTGTACGCGGCTTTAGTCAGATAGTCTTCTAGGGGAGAGGGAGTGAGTTTACCTTCTCATTGCATGAGTATCTGATCTCCTCAGCTCTCCAGGTCTATTTCTTATCTACTTGATTAAGGAAAAAAATAAATACTTTTTTAATTTTTTTAATGTATTCTCTTCGTTCTAAACATTACACATGATAAAGGAAATATTAAAAATTATTCATCCCTTTTAAGTAGAGTAATATATAACTAAAGCATATAAATATTTTCAGATTCTTGTCAAGTATTCCTCAACATCTTCCCAAATCCCCTTTGAATACATGTCAAAAATATCGAGGGAACACTTCAGAGAGAGCAATTAAATGGAACATTTCTGCTCTCCTAGAAAAAAACGTCACTTTCAAGTCTTTTCTGCCAACTTTGAGAATATCCTGCAATTAAAATATTTCCTTTTCCTCCCGCAATCAGCAAGTAAAACAGACTTGTCTCGGCTTTTTTTTTTTTTTATATATATCCATTTGCAAAAGACTCTTGACACATTTGCTAATGAACAGGCTGCGGCGACACACGGGGACGCTAATTTTTATTTGTTGTTGAAGCCGTACAGGCAAGTCAGAAAGATGTTCTACTTGAAAGTGAGAAAACTCTTTTCACAGTTTGTTAGGCTGACATGAATATATATTCTCATTATCCGGAGCGTCTGAATTTTGCTTCTTTCGTTGGATATTAATGTACGCTGCTTCTAGAAAAAAAAAAAAAATGAAAAAGTTCAGAGAGGGTGCAAAAGTAACCTGACTACATATGGCAGCCACGGATCAAAAAGTATATGGGAAAAAATTCAGGCTCTGAAGTGACAGGCTGGAGTTATATTTTAATAGGACTCAGCAACGACTTAAAATCATGCCGTCCAACTTTCTAAAACGAGAAAGAGAATTAACTTGCAGCACAAAGTATGTAAGCAGAGGACACACCGCTACCGTGCCCCAGGGCCGGCCCAAGACATTGTGCTGCCTGGGCCCAAGAATGAAATGCTGCCCCCCCCCCCAAAAAAAAACCACGACCACCAAAAGGCCCCCACATTCATTATTTTATATCATTATAACTAAAATTTAATTTATCAGAAAACTGATTAAAAATACCATAAATCTTTCCCCTATTTTGTAGATGCTATAACTTTTACGAAAACCAATCAATATACGCTTTTTTTTTTTTTAACAAAAAATATGTAGCAGAATACATATTGGCCTAAACTGATTAAGATTTTTTTTTATAGCCAATATCTATAGGAGGGGTTTCCACCATCCCTGCTAAGTTTCATTTTATACGGTATGTCTTATTTTCAGTTTGATGTGTATTATATTTGAAGTTGCGTATCACAGAGACCGGTATTGTGGTAATATTGAAGCCTATGGGGATTTCCATACATTAGAGGATTCCACCATTATTGTTAAATTATTGATCAGTAAGTTAGCGCTGCACTTTTTTTTTTTTTTTTGTGGTGTGGGAACACAGCAGCAGGCCTTTTACTGACACTTTTTTTTATGTTACCTCCAGTAGTTTATTGTAAATAGTATTGTGGTGATTACCTATTATACTAAAGATCGGCATTTGGAATTAATAAACATCAACAGATTTCAGTTGTGCCCCACCAGGCCGGCCCCCCATGGACAATGTGCCTGGCTGCTGAGTTCATCGCCCCATCCCTGCACTTAGTGCACTGATTGGCACTGATAGGCAGCAATAATTGGCATTGATTGGCACTAATAGAAAGCACTGATTGGCAGCACTGATTGACACTGATAGGCAGCACTGATGGGCCCTGATTGGCACTGATAGGTGGCACTGATTGGCAGCACTAATGGCACTGATAGGCTGCACTAATTGGCACTGATAGGCAGCACTGATAAGCAGCACTGATTGGCAGCATTTAGTAGCACTGATGGGCACTAATTGGCAGCACTGATAGGCAGCACTGATAGTCAGCACTGATGGGCGTAGATAGGTGGCACTGATTAGCACTGATAGGCAGCACTGATTGGCAGCATTTAGTAGCACTGATGGGCACTTATTGGCAGCACTGATCGGCGCTGATAGGTGGCACTCATGGGCATTGATTGGCAGCACTGATGGGCAATGATAGGCGGCACTGATAGGTGGCACTGATGGGCACTGATCGGAAGAACTGGCACTGATTGGTGGCACTGATTGGCACTGGTAGGTGGCACTAATTGGAAACACTGATTGGCACTGATAGGTGGCATTAGTTGGCACTGATATTAGGCGGCTCTGATTGGCACTTACAGGTGGCACTGATTGGAAGCACTGATTGGCACTGGCAGGTGGCACTGATTGGAAACACTGATTAGCAGTGACTGGCACTGACAGGTGGCACTGATTGGCACTGACAAATGGCACTGATTGGAGACACTGATTGGCACTGGCAGGTGGCACTGATTGGCACTGACAGAAGTGAGGGAGTTTCACACTGAGCTGATATTGATGATTAGTGAAACTGTGTGTGACACTGTCATGTAATGTAACTGAATGCAGAGAGAGACCAGCTGTCAGAATTCAGCAGTGATGTTGGGGATGGGTGGGACCCAGCAGCTATCAAACACGATTTGGCTGATTAAGAAACGGGGCGGAGCCACATACACGTAGCGGCCCACCCTGACCCATTCCATTGGCTGGTGTTTGATAGCTGCTGGGTCCCGCCCACCCCCAACATCAATGATGAATTCTGACAGCTGGTCTCTCTCTGAATTCAGTTACATTACATGACAGTGTCACACACTCAGCGGCTCTCACAAGTGAACGATCGACTCAGTGTTAAACTGTCTCACAGGCAGCAGGGGCTGCACACTCATTGGATGCAACATGTCACAGCAGTCCCACAGGCAGATCTCGGGAGACAGCCAGCACGGGTGACCGCAGGGGTACAACTTGCCACTGCCGGCTGCGGCCGCTCCTAAAATGCCGCCTGGGACCTGCCCCTAGGAAACCATGAGGAATAATGAGCAAAGAATGACCAGTTAATCCCACAAGTGCTTTTTTTCCATTACTACTTTTCCTTTATCCTGGCATTACCTAATTGTATTAAAATACTAGTTGTAGACATACAACAATCCTGATAGCCAAAGCATTGTATAAATCCACTTTATTATACACAAATATATTCTTAACCACTTAAGGACCGGGCCTATTTTTCAGACTAAAGCCTCGTACACACGGTACGATTGTTGGACAACCGAGCATCTGATTTTTGTCAAAAGGGCATGTGGCAGGATCTTGTCTTGCATAGTAACGTTACACAAATTGTTGTGCCACAAACACGAACGTAGTGCCTTACTACGAGGAATTTCAGCTCTTGAGCGCCACCCTTTGGGCACCTTCTGCTAATGTCGTGTTTGGTGAGCATTGATTTTGAGCATGCGTGTTTGTACTTTCGACTTTTGTGTGACGGACTTGTGTACAGGCGATAGGAAAATCTGACAACAAACCGTTGTCTACCAAAAAATTTCTAGCCTGTCATCCAATATTTATTGGCGGAAAGATGGACAACCATTGTCTGATAGAGCATGCTAACGGTCGGATTTTAGGCCAACAGTCTGTCATCACACAATTCCCTGCCAAAAATCTGATCGTGTGTACGAGGCTTAAATCAGCTGCTGAAAGTATTTAAAAACAGAGAGTTTAATATCACTTTATTATTATTTATTTAAGGTACTTATATAGCGCCGTCAATTTACGCAGCGCTTTACATATACATTGTACATTCACATTGGTTTAACAACCCACCACCAACTTTTTTTTGTGTCTTTAAAATGTCTTTTCCTTTACCGTGAAAACATTTAATTATTTAAGTTTATTCTGTTGCATCCATCATGGAGTGTCGTGTTGCAATACTATTATATAAAAAAAACAAACACCCTTAGTTCACTAGTATCCATCACCATATGGTGTACCTGCAGCATTTATTTTTAAAAATAACCATTTTAAAGATATAAAAATAATTTCAAGTATTCAAATACATAGAAAATCCATCACTATCAAAAGATGCCTTATCCCCCCCCCCAAAAAAAAAACCCCCAATATATAATGACAAAGTAATTGCTGACCAACAGTCACGGAGCAGTAATTGTCCGGGTTCCTAGGGACACAGAACCTTTGAAGTAGTTTATGAACAAGGCTGAGTTTATATCCCAGCTGCTTCATCCTACGACCAGAGTAATAAACCCCCCATAACAAGCTCTTCTCACATACACTCGTTAAAGGATTTTTACCAGCACCGACACCCACTTTTTTTATTCCCTTCTTCATTGACGGAGGCTTTGTTTGTAGGCAGCCAATGTGGAAGTCTACGGCCCCAGCAATGGATATACAGGACAGGCCTGTAAACCGTAAGCACCAATAAAGACCAAGTTTACTGAGTGACTTCTGTTCTGCTCCCAATAAAAGTGTCCGCTGGGAAAAATCATTATCAATCACCGCCTTATTGGAGAGGGAGATCGGATACAGAGATAACCCAAAGCTATCAGGCGGAGTGAAGGTGAACTTGGACAGAAGTAATCAGCGTAGAGGAAAAAGGATGTGTGAGCAATGGGAGAGACGTGCCCGTAATATGGAGCAATGGATCATTATGATGGATGCCACGGGGCCTATATAGGACAGCGGCCTAGTTGAGCGGTAAAGCCTCTGATAGAATGTTAAGCGCGGTATGGTTTGGAGGAAGAAGGACGCAAACCTGCAGCACATTCCCTTCACTGTTCATCAGGTCGGCTACAAAAGACCAATAAAGTCAGACAGTTAATGCCCTGGACTTGGCACCTCTGTCACTGCCGCTCTATGAGATAAAGAGCTCATTTCCAGCTTTTATTGGACTTAATGTCTGCAATGGTTTCAATCCAGAATTGCTTCGCTGGAAGGAGGCAAAGAAATCGATAAATAGTCAGCTTCCTTTCACTTTATGTACCTGTAGCGGGGAACACAAAAGAAGGGCCCATTTAGGGCTGCCAACGTTTGTCAAGTCCAAATGCAGACACCTCCAGGAGCAGGGAGAGGCAGTGAAAGGCAAAAGGCATTCTGCAGGAGGAGGTCTTGCTACATGGTTCTTTGATACTTATCTTCTGTTTTGAGTGGCCTCCCTTGACCTTCGGGTTGCTTGCACTATTTGGTCTGTCCACATTGACAATGCCTAATGGTCTTATTCTGCAGCAGCTTGGTCTTTGGAGGGACACAATGCCAGTGGGGATGAGTTCATTCGAATCCTAGTGTGAACCTACTGTACTTCGGGTTGCCACCTCATCCCTTTAAACCCAAACACATATGAATTACACAAGTTCTGAGGCTAATTAAATGCAGATAAGGCACCAAACGAGTTTAGCTACCACCTTAAAGTGGTTGTACACCCTGTACAACCACTTTTACCTACAGGTAAATATTAAGGCTTACCTGTAGGTGCTGGAAATATCTCCTAAACCTCCAAGTGAGGCCCGGAAAGATGGAAAGAAGAGGAATAGTGCAGGGCCGGGCATGACAGTGTGTCTAGTGACACACATAGGGTTAATGTTTCAAGGAAAAGTGTGGGAGGAGATAACAGGAAAGTAAGGAGGAGTGGCCTTATAAAAGAGGGGAGGAGCAAAAATGGAACAGTGTGCTGGGAAGAAGACACGAGGAGGCAGAATTTCTCTGCTCCTCAGACACAATGGCGGACGTTGAGGCGATTTTGGCGCGGTTGCGGCAGGCGGCGGCGGCGAATGGATCCGACTGGCTTCGCAGCCAGGTCACAGCGATGCTCGGGGGAGAAGCAAGCCATGCAGGGGGTGAAGGTGAGCCGTCTGCGCGTGCGCGGAGATCGCGGCCTCCGGCGCGCTATTCACCTGGGCCAGGACATGGACAGGGTCGCCTGACACGGAGCCCAAAGGGGGGAGCAATCGGCACCGCCGGCCAAGAGGAGCCACGCGGTTGATTCGGTGGGGCCTGGGCGGGTTACACGCCGCGGTCACGGTGCGGTGGGCGGGGCCACAGGCCAACATGGCGCCACTTCCCCGCACACTGGCACTGCACGGAGGATTTCGAACAGCCTCTCAGTACCTCTGCACGAGTGTGAGCGGGTGGACAGAAGGGGGAGAACGGCGCCGAGAGCAGCAACGTCCGGGTCGCGTGGATCGAGGGGCACCGCGGGTGGGCGGAGCTTACCGGGCGGGGGGGACGTGTCCCAAGATGGCGATGGAAACAGTGCCCAGGCTGGCCCGGTAGCTGGAAGTTCAGGGCAGCAGGGATCAGCAGTGACTCGTCGCACAGTGCAGGCCTCACACCAGCGTGGGCTTCCGGCCTCCAGGAGGGCTTCTCCTGGGGGGCTACCTCTGACGCCAGTCCCAGTGCAAGGGGAACAGTCCGAAGACGAGGTGTCCGATGAGGAAGATGGGCTACAGCAGCCGGAACCAACAAGAGAGAGCAGCACAGCGGCTGTTGGGAGGAATCCTGGTCAGCCCGGTAAGTCTAGTGATAACTTTTCCTTTACCAATGCTTTGTAGGGCTTGCTGGGGGGGATAGCAACAACTGCAGGAGGGATGGTGACACCTTCGCAGAGCAGGGTGGGTCAGGTTACTGACCAACAACTGGCGAGTACTGCACCCGCCAGTTTGGGGTCAGGGGGACAACTCCAGGAGCTATTGGAGGGTTTAAGGGCCCTGGTTGGTCGCTTTGGAGAGGGACCAGGGCAGGCTCCACAAGGGGATGTACAAAGGGGGACAGGGGGGGCTGCGGTTACAGAGGTGCCAGCTACCACAACGCCAGAGAAGGTGGCAGACAAGGAAACAGCAGGTGAGAAGGGGGCTGCAGAAACAAAAGGCAGGACTGATGTGGTTAGGCTGGCAGATGCTGCAAAATGTGAGATATATGTTTGTTTTGAAGGCCCGTTAGGGGCACACTTGAAACCTGAAGTGAGAGAAAAAATTTATAAAGGTGAGTACGTGGAAATTTTCTCCTTGTTGCCATTGGAAAAGTTTAACCTGGATAGGGTTAAGCCCGACGATTCCAAGAAGGAGGATGAGGAGAAGAGGAGATATAGATTGATACCGCGGACGTTTGTGAATTGGTTGCAAGCGTTCGCTATCATAGCTAGTGTCATTGGCAAAAAGAACCCTGAACATTGTTCGGGGTTGTTTTGTTATATGGATGCTATAGGTGAGGCACATAGAGTGTACGGGGGAACTGCGTGGTTACGTTACGATGAGCAGTTTCGTCAACGCAGAGCGGTGCGTCCGGCTCTGCGTTAGGACCATAAGGATATTAGCCTATGGATGAAGCTGATGTCGTCGGCTAGGACCCCGCCTCAGTTATTTCAAGGGGGGGCCGGGGGTACTAACTCCTCAGGACTACCGGCCGGCAGAAAATGGGGGGTATGCTGGCAGTATAATGAAGGATCCTGTAAATTTGGGGGGTCCTGCAAATTCAAGCACGAGTGTACAGGCTGTGGGGGAGCCCACACCCTGTCTCAGTGTTTCAAAAAAGGTAAACGTACCGGGGAGTTTGCTCACAAGAGGGATGACGCCGGTGAAGGTGGAAAGGATGCAACCTTTCCTAAGTAAGTATCCGGATAGGAAAGCGGCGTTACTGATCACTGAGGGTTTTAGAGAGGGGTTCAAAATTCCATGTTCATTGGCGGTGGTTCCTCCAGTAGCACGGAATTTAAAATCTGCGTTGCAACACCCGGGGGTGGTGGGGGAGAAATTGGAAAAGGAAGTGGCTTTAGGACGGATGGGGGGGCCATTTGAGGCAAAACCATTGAATGACTTGGTGGTGTCCCCCCTGGGGGTGGTGCCCAAGAAAGAGCCGAATAAATTTCGGCTCATTCACCACTTATCATTTCCAAAAGGGGGTTCGGTTAACGATTTCATTAACCCGGACGTCTGCACCGTGTCATACACTTCGTTTGATGCGGCGGTTCGATGGGTCAGGCGCTATGGAAAAGGGGTACTGATGGCAAAAGCTGATATTGAGGCAGCGTTTAGGCTGCTTCCAGTACACCCGGACAGTGGCAGGAAAAATTTTATGTGGACAAATGCTTGCCTATGGGTTGCTCCATTTCCTGTGCCATGTTTGAAGTTTTCAGTTCCTTTTTGGAGTGGGTGGTAAGAGAGGTGTCCGGCCTTGAATCTATGATACACTATTTAGACGATTTCCTATGCATAGGCCCACCTTCTTCCAGTGTGTGTGCGATTTTATTGTCAACGTTGCAACACACTGCAGAACGGTTTGGTGTTCCCCTGGCTGTTCCCCTGGCTGCTGACAAAAATGAGGGCCCCACCACGGAGATTAGCTTTTTGGGCATTGTTATTGATTCAATGGCAATGGAATGTAGGTTACCGCAAGGAAAGTTACTGGATCTGCAGACGGAAATAAGGCGGGTCCATGGGATGAAGAAAATACAGCTGAGGGATCTCCAATCTTTGCTTGGTAAGTTGAACTTTGCTTGTAGAATCATACCCATGGGTAGGGTCTTTTGCCGACGGCTGTCTGCAGCTATGGCTGGGGTAAAAGCACCGGCCCATTTCATTAGGCTTACTAAGGATCATCGTGAGGACCTAAAGGTATGGTATCAATTTTTGTCGGAATACAACGGGAGGTCAGTTTGGATGTCTGGTCCGGTAAGTAACTTCGATGTAGAATTGGTTACTGACGCGGCGGGATCTACTGGTATGGGGCGTTCTTTAAGGGTCAATGGAGTGCAGAACCATGGCCAAAATCCTGGGTTGAAGCAGGTTTCCTTCGTAACTTGGTACTATTGGAATTGTTTCCAGTAGTTCTGGCTATGGAATTATGGGGCAAGGCTTGTCAGAATTTAAAGTTGCGGCTGAACTGTGATAATATGGGAGTGGTGCAGGTAGTCAACGTCTTGTCAGCGTCTTCTCAACCTGTCATAAGACTATTACGACAGTTGGTATTACGGTGCTTGCAATTGAATATTTTCATATATGCTGTGCATATACCTGGGATTGAAAACACGCTGGCTGATTCACTGTCTCGCTTTCAGTGGGACAAGTTCAGGGAATTAGCTCCGGCTGCAGAGAAGGAAGGGATTCCTTGCCCGGGTTGGATCTGGGAGCTGGCATTGGAGTCATCGCAGGATGGATACAACAGTCTGTGAGTGAGTCCACATGGTCGGCCTATGTGAAGGTATGGGGTGAATGGTTGAGACTTGTACGGGAATCCGGAGCAGAGGATGACGGGGGAGAGTTGAGATTATTGGTCCTTTATTTTGTGTCCAGGAATATGGAAAATGGGGTGGGGGTATCGTCTATTGGTAAGAAATTGGCGGCGCTGTCGTTTCTGTTTAAGTTACAGGGGATGGAGGATTGGACGAAGGAATTTTGGGTACGGCAGGCATTAAAAGGGTACCGGAAGGGGCACAAGAAAAAAGATAACCGTAGACCGGTCACTTTTGCCAACCTGTTGGCAATTTGTGATCAGCTAGGGTTGGTGTGCAGCTCAAGTTATGAATGTTTACTGTTTACAGCGGCTTTTTCGCTGGCGTTTTTTGGGGTGTTTCGGGTAGGGGAGTTGGTCAGCCCATCCAAAAAGGAAGCGGGGGGTATTTTGGTGCAAGACGTGCGGGCATGCACGGGGAGTGTGTGTTTACGGCTGAGGAGGTCGAAAATAGACCAATTGGGAAAGGGCATAGATGTGTGGCTGCATGCATTACCGGGATCGCCAGTATGTCCGGTGAGGACGGTTGGTGAATTTGGGAAGATTAGACCGGTAGGTGAGGGTCCATTTTTATGTCATGAGAATGGTGCTTACCTTTCAAAGTTTCAATTTGTGGCGGTGTTTCGAAAATGCTTATCGATGATAGGTTTGGATGAGAAGGCATACGCCTCACACTCCTTCCGCATTGGGGCGGCCACAGAAGCTGCCAGATGCGGGTTGGATGAAGCAGCGGTGCGGAGGATCGGTAGATGGGAATCAAAGAGATTCCGTTCGTACATTCGCCCTCAATTAGTAGTGGAATAATAATTAAAAAAAAAAAAAAAATAATAATATATATATATATATATAAATAAATAAATAAATGAAAAATAAATGAAACCCGTATGTTGTATAAGTTTGGTTTTCACATATAGGTAGTGGGTGTTTTTTGGTTTGTTGCGTTGGTGATATCACCCTGTCTTGTTGTCTTTTCGTTTCAGATGGAGTGTCTCCACGCCTCGTCTGCATACTGGGACACTCCTACGTTTGTTGGGGGGCAAGGAGAGGTGATGCGAGACCAGATGGGCGCCAGTTAGGCATATCGAGAAGGGAAGCTTTTATCAAGTGGCTGGGGAGACCAGGAATGATGTGGGGCAGAGTGGTTTCAGAGGTGGAACGATTTGCCTGGCTAGATAGACCTCCGGATGTGTTGATCATACACGCTGGAGGTAACGATTTGGGGGTGAGGACGGTCAGGGACCTGATAGAGGATGTAAAGGCGGATTTGTTGCACTTGCACACTACTTATCCGAACACTTTGCTACTATGGTCTGATATTGTGGCACGAACTTCGTGGTGCAATGCTAGGTCTGTGGTAAGGATTAACAAGGCTCGTATACGTGTCAACAAGGTGGTGGGGAGGTTTTTGGTTCAACAAGGGGGCATGGTGATTCGGCACAGAGAGCTCGAGATAAATGTAGGCCTCTATTTGAGGAGGGATGGGGTCCACCTCACAGATGTGGGGACAGATCTTTGGACCATGGGTTTGCAGGAAGGAATACAACGGGCCTTGAGGGTGTGGAGGGGCCCTTAAGGATAAGGTTTCATCCTTTCGGGCTGTGGCTGGTTTGTTGTTGTTGGTCGGTGACGTTAGCGGTAAATAAAAGGTTAAAAGGGGTGGGGGGTCAGCAATAGTATGGCCCCTCCTGTGTATTCCTGAAAGGAATACCGGTATGTTGCACTGCGGGAGGGGGTTGTCTCCGAGCGGTACAGCTGGAGGCCTTATCAGTTTTGAAACATGTTCCTGCAGTGCCCTCTTGTGGATATGTGGTAAACTGGGGTAGCTCCGTCATTGACCAACAGATTGTTTAAAACATGTTGTTTTATCTGAGTTTATATGTTATTCATATTGAAGTTAATATTGGAGGTAATTTTATACAGTTGTTTATTAAAAGGCTGTTATGGCCATTTATACTCCAGATGAAAGGTGTGGTCTCGTTATTTAAGTTGGTAAGAGGGTGGAGTATGGGTGGCTAACAGTATGGGTAAAAATGGGGTACATCTGGACTACACTAGTCAAGTGAGGCCCGGAATGATGGAAAGAAGAGGAATAGTGCAGGGCCGGGCATGACAGTGTGTCTAGTGACACACATAGGGTTAATGTTTCAAGGAAAAGTGTGGGAGGAGATAACAGGAAAGTAAGGAGGAGTGGCCTTATAAAAGAGGGGAGGAGCAAAAACGGAACAGTGTGCTGGGAAGGAGACACGAGGAGGCAGAATTTCCCACCCTCCCTCCCTGTGTAATGTGTTGTTGGTGTTGTTAATGTGTGTGTTTATTTTTCAGGTTTGGAAGCATTTGGTCGTCATGACAGCTGGATGGTTGGCTGGTTTGTTGTTGTTGGTCGGTGACGATAGCGGTAAATAAAAGGTTAAAAGGGGTGGGGGGTCAGCAATAGTATGGCCCCTCCTGTGTATTCCTGAAAGGAATACCGGTATGTTGCACTGCGGGAGGGGGTTGTCTCCGAGCGGTACAGCTGGAGGCCTTATCAGTTTTGAAACATGTTCCTGCAGTGCCCTCTTGTGGATATGTGGTAAACTGGGGTAGCTCCGTCATTGACCAACAGATTGTTTAAAACATGTTGTTTTATCTGAGTTTATATGTTATTCATATTGAAGTTAATATTGGAGGTAATTTTATACAGTTGTTTATTAAAAGGCTGTTATGGCCATTTATACTCCAGATGAAAGGTGTGGTCTCGTTATTTAAGTTGGTAAGAGGGTGGAGTATGGGTGGCTAACAGTATGGGTAAAAATGGGGTACATCTGGACTACACTAGTCATGGTTTAGGAGATATTTACAAAAAAGGCGAGCGCCGATGTCTATGGCACATGCGCACTTTAGAAAGGGCATATCGTGCCGTTTCTAATAGGGGTCATGCCGTGACTGGCGGCTCCCATTCTCATGCGCTGGAGTGACGTCACGCGACTCTGGCCAGTCACAGAGCCGGAGTTCGTGGCCCCGGAAGGAAGAGGGGTGAAGATGGATGCTCCCTGCTAGTGGGGACAGCGGTGACATGGCAGGCTTCGGTTTCAGGTAAGTGACACAAAATGGGTTACTATGCGATGCATAGTAGCCCTTTATGCTTTACCTTTGCAGGGAAATAAAGAGGAAGTAAAACCCACCAGGCTTTACTTCCTCTTTAATCAGCCACAGAACCTGTGTAATTAATATTTGTTTGGGTTTAAAGGGATGAGATGGCAATCCTAACTGGACCTGAGCAAGTCTACCAGGAAGTTGTCATCGGTAGTGAGCCAATCATCAGCTGTACAAGGGCAAGGGGTGTTTATATGTGTATCTGTGGGGTAGGGAATGCCTTGGAAAAAAAGTCGCCTATGTAATGCATTTTGTGGTGACAGGTTCTCTTTAATGAGACATCAGGGGTCTAGTCTCACCTTCCCTCCAGTGAACCTAATGGAGTGCAGATCTTACTCCAGTAACTTCTTCCTCGACCTTACTGGCTTTGGAAAATGACACAAGGACCCAGGAGTGACGTTTTACATGTCGTTTCAATGTTATTAGCAGGAAGGGGAGATCAGCGATCAGATGTTCACTCCGGGAGAGTGTCTAAAACCCCCCACGGCCATTGACATACTACATTCGCTGGTGGCAGTAAAGGGGTTCAGGTGTGATTTTTATTGCATCCAGCTTGAACCAATGGAAGTATACATATCTCATACCCGATAGATCCCTGTGTAAGCTGCAAATGTCCATGATAGTTGCTGGTATTACAGTAATCGCTGCAGTATTCTGGATCCAGTACTGAGCAGTTACAATTCTGTATAGCAACCACGGGGTGGGGGGGTTCTCACTCAGACTGCCACCATTCAGCGAAAGCTTTTGGGGTCACATTTAGCCTTTTTTAGCCTCATTCGTGTTCATACTCGAGTTTATTGATCTGGGAAGTATAAACTTTTAGGGTACATGCATGTAGACATTTTATAGGCATTTTCTATGCCTAGCATAATTTCCTGCTCAGGAAGCTGTACATACTACATGCAGCCTGACATATTTTTGCTTCTTTGCATTGGTGTTTACTCGTGCTTTTCTTGCAAAACCTTAGCGTTCAGCATCATACGTTCATGCACAGGTTAACAGCGATATGCATGAACCAGTAGTGTATTTAGGTTTTGTGCTGCCCTAGGCTCATGCACCCCCTAATTTAAATATAACCCACCCCTTCCTGTCAAGGCCACACCCCTTGCTGTTTAAGACCCGCCCTGACATTTTCAAGTGGGGACACTAGTTCTGGGGGCCTGGGGGGCAATGGATTCCCTTAATTTGCATAGATTTCCTTTCACTTCCTGTTTGGCTATGGGGCAGGAAGTGAAGGGAAATCTCTGCAATGGGAAGGGATGGTAAAAAATAAACTGACAGGGGCTATAACCCTCCCTTATTCTATCCAAAATGAAAAAAAAAAGTGTTACCTATAGTTCTACTTTAAACACAAATTTCTGATAATTTTATGGAGAGGACTAAGAAGATATAACCATGCCAATGGTGCAGCAGAAAACATATAGCACAGTGAGAAAGGTTTGTGGTCCAGGATGAGAGGACAGTCAAAATTAGAAGCGGCGCCCCCCCCACCCCACCATCCATAGTTGCGGAATGCCGGCTGCCCGCATACCGGGAGCAGTGAGGCTGCTTTATGGGGGCGCTAGACTAATTTGCCTCTCAGCCCTGTCCGCCCCATAAGACTGGCGCTACACTAACAGTGTAGAGCAAGCCGATGGGCATTCTTTCCGTGCTACCCCCTTGCAAAGTGCTGCCTGGGCCTAGGCCAGGATACAGCGTTGGCATGAACCATAAAGAAAGGTTCCGGGCATACTGCCCTAAACATTTGTTGCATTGGGTGGACCGTCCAACCACAGCAGCTGAGCTGTCAGCTTCTCATTGAGTTTGACGGTATGTTGGCAGCAGGGCTGGACAGGACACCTGTGTCCTCTGCCCACAGCTAAACTCTGCAAATCCATGCAACAGGGCTTAACACCCAGTGTGTATAGGGCCTTTGGATCTATGGAGCCCCCATACCTCTTGTTCCTTTCACCTCATCTCCTAACAGGACACATTGGCACAGAAGAAGTCTCTCTTCCCTCCAGTTGTCCTTCAGGTATGAGACACCTTCAAGAGAAAAAATGTCCTCTGGAAGTTGATGGATTGCTTTGTGCACCACAGACACTTTCCTCCATATTTCATAAATAAAAGTCCTATATTGGACAGATGTTTTGCTTATTTACAGAACGCCGGTCAGTGCTTATTACTTAAAAAGCTCCCAGATGAACTCAAATGAATTGTCTCCTCAACCATTTGTCAAACCTTCAGCTTTACAGGACTTGGTTCACAGCACAATAAATCTCTAAAAACCTATAAACGGTTGATGCTGTAAATGTTAATTTATGATGTTGAATAAAGTTTTCACTTCAATGAATAACTGCATCAATTTATTTCAGGAGGACCTTTCCACAGACTGATCGAGATGGACGCCTGGAGCCACGCTACAACTTTTATAGGCTCGCTTTGATTTGTGACAAGGCCGCAGAAATGACCGGGGCAATAAATATGCAGGCCTGGACGTCAACAAATGTACAGTTGAATCTGTTTTTCGGATTCAGATGGAAAGTGTAACAAATAATGGACTGGCATCTAATCACAATCCGCGCATTGATTGCTCTGCATAGCACTCTCTGTACAGGACAGTGCCCACAGTGTGCCTGGCTCCGCTCCTAACTTACATTTTTTTTTTGTATGCAGCGAAGTGGGTCAGCAGATTGGATGTGAAATGAAATCAATTTCTATTGACTTTTTATTGTTTCCCTCTGAGTGGGCCGTCATTTGTTTAATTGAATAATGAGGCAAACAGACAGAAGCTGCCATTTTTTAAAGCTGGTGTCCTTATTTATTTATTAAATTCCAATTAAGTTCAAAGGACAAGTTCACTTTTAATGAAATCAGGATTTTGCCTATTCCCACACTCCTGATGATATTTCCTAATGCTAGAGGTAGCTGAAAATAGTGCACACTGTGGCAGCCTGCCCAGCCCTGGATAGTACTTATGTACTTGCTTTAACCAGGCATTTTATGCTATGGTCCCACCTGCCCTAGGCCATCTATAGAGAATAATGCCCATCATGGGTGCATGCGCCAAGCCAGAGATGGTCTTATTATTCATGGTAACCACGGCACATAGCACTGGGAATTAGAGAGGACATCAACAATGCCCGCCTCTGGGCAGGCTGCCATTACAGGAGTTCAGCTAATCTGCATCTGAGGTTGGTATTACCATTGGGATGTTTAGCATAAGGGGTCAACATACTGGGTTTCAGTATAGGGGGTCAACATACTGGGTTTCTGGTGAAGTCCCACTTGTCTGCCTCCTCCCCTCCATGCTTTGACACACCTTTCTTTTGGGGGGGGTGGTAGGTTACCTGGTTTTGACAGGTAGCTCCCATTTTTTGGTCGGATCACCGCAGCTATCCAAGTGGAATTTCGCCTCCTCCTTCCCCGCAGCCTTCAGGGACAAGTCACGGGTCCCAGAATGCTGTGGGACCATTCACGAAGCACAGCACGGCTCTCACATGCGTAAAGTAAACACGCTGGCGCCTGAACCAGGTGGTGGCCATAGCGCTGAATCCCTAGACAGGTAAGTGTCCTTTAAATAAAAGTCAGCAGCTGCAGTATTTTTACTTTCTTTTTTTTTTACCAGGGTGAAGAAGGGTTAAGGTTTATGTAGGCAGGTGTAGACTGCAGTACCTCTTTCAACCTGAAAGTGGCATTGTGCCATTTCTTCAGGCTGGCAGAAGCCCGTTGAGGAATAATTGTCTACTGCTATGGGCTCCAGGACGGCAATTCTTTTGAACACCAAAGTTCCGCAAGATTTGGGCAGCCATCTTGGCTGAGAGTTCCACGATAGAGCCTTTCTCATACCTCTGTGGAATCTCCTCGCTGCTGAATCTCCCTCCCTGGTGATGGGATTAGCATGAGAGCGACTCCATAGAGTCTGCCAGGTGGTCTCTCAACAATTTTGACACTTGGGATTGCCTGTTGGATATGCCGCGTACACACGAGCGGACTTTTCAGCATCAAAAGGTCCGACGGTCTTTCGACGGGATTACGACGGACTTTCGAACGACTGGACTTGCCCACACACGAACGGACCAAAGTCCGTTCGAAAGTCCGTTGGTTTGAACGTGATGACGTACGAAGGGACTAGAATAAGGAAGTTCATAACCAGTAGCCAATAGCTGGCCTTGCGTCCTTTTTTGTCCGTCGGACTAGCATACAGGCGATTTTTCGACCGGACTCGAGTCCGTCGGAAAGATTTGAAACATGTTCCAAATCTAAAGTCCGTCTGATTTTCGACAGAAAAAGTCCGCTGAAGGTCCGATGAAGCCCACACGCGGTCGGATTGTCCGACGGATTCGTTCTGTCGGACCAGTCCGGTCGAAAAGTCCGGTTGTATGTACACGGCATTACACTCCTTCAACGGATTGGCCAATATGCCCCCCATATCCTATCCTCCAGACCATTAAATATCATCATAACCAGTCCTGTAAGGTACCGGTATTGTCTCAAAAGTTGTCAATGCCTTGGTTTTCCTTTACATACAAATAGCCAGGAACAGAACTGAAAGCTGAAACTATGTTTCATAGTTGGTCCAGCTTGGACCAATGTAAGTATCGATGTCACACTTGGCCTACAGCATCTAGAAATCACTATAGTGGGCACCTTTACTACAATAATCACTGCTATCTTCTGGGTGAAGTGTGGAGCCACTGGCAGGCAGATATAGAAGCTTGGACCATTATAAGTATCTCTATCATACCTGGCCTACAGTGCCTGGAAGTCACTGTCGTAGACATCTTTACTACAGTAATTGTTGCTATCTTCTGGGTCCAGTACCAAGCCCCTGCCAGGCAAATATAAACGAAACACATTAACCACTTCAGCCCCGGAATGTTTTCCCCCATTAATGACCAGAGCATTTGGTTTGGTATCAGCCTTACGCAATCCAGCAGAGCTAAGACTGGGGGAGGGAGAAGCAGTACAAGGAGTCAATCTGTTTTACTTCAGTGCCAGGAGCAACCCGAAAAGAAGAGAGAGCAGAGAGATAGCATCACCAGTTTACTGCTTCTTCTTTCACTGTCCAGTCATAGGCTGGGGGAGAGACAAGACCTGTAATTGTTACTGAACAGATCAGGTATCTTGCTGCGTACTGTGCTGTGCTGCTCAGCTGAATGGCAGAGCTGTGTAAATCATTGAACTGGATGGACAGAAAAAACATTTTTTGGTACATAAATCAGCTCCCATATTATGTATTTCATCTGTGTATATAGTTGTTTACAGGCATCAGCTTTAACCACTTGCTTACTGGGCACTTAAACCCCCCTCCTGCCCAGACCAATTTTGAGCTTCCAGCGCTGTCGCACTTTGAATGACAATTGCGCGGTCATACAACACTGTACCCAAATGAAATTTTTAGCATTTTTTTCCCACAAATAGAGCTTTCTTTTGGTGGTATTTAATCACAGCTGGGGTTTTTATTTTTTGCTAAACAAACAAAAAAAGATGGAAAATTTTGAAAAAAAAAAAAATCATGTTTAATAGTTTGTTATAAAATTTTGCAAACAGGTAATTTTTCTCCTTCATTGATATGCACTGATGAGGCGGCACTGGTGGGCACTGATAGGCTGCACTGATGGGCACGGATAGGCACAGATAAGGCGGCACTGATAGGCACAGTTAAGGCGGCACTGATAGGCACAGTTAAGGCGGCACTGATAGGCACAGTTAAGGCGGCACTGATGGGGACAGTTAAGGCGGTACTGATGGGCACAGATAAGGTGGCACTGATGGCCACAGATGGGCGGCACGGATAGGTGGCACAGATAGGTGGCACAGATAGGTGGCACAGATAGGTGGCACTGATGGGGGGGCACTGATGGGGGGCACTGATGGGGGGCACTGATGGGTGGCACTGATGGGCAGTGATGGGTGGCACTGATGGGCACTTATGGGCACTGGTAGGTGACACTGATGGGCACTGATAGGTTGCACTGATGTGGGTGCTGATGGGTGGCACTAATGTGGGTGCTGATGGGTGGCACTGATGTGGGTGCTGATGGGTGGCACTGTGGGCACTGATGGGTGGCACTGTGGGCACTGATGGGTGGCACTGTGGGCACTGATGGGTGGCGCTGATTGATGGCACTGTTGGCACTGATGGGTTAATATGGTGGGCACTGGTAGGCAGCACTGCTGCCTATTGCTTTTTGTTATAAGATCGCCGTGATCGGGACTGATGTCCCGATCACGGCCGCCGGTGATCGGGTTTTTTTTTCCTCCTCACGCTGTCAGCGCGAGGAGGAAAAATAGCCGATTACCGGCTCTGTTTACATCACATGATCAGCTGTCATTGGCTGACAGCTGATCATGTGGTAAGGGGTTGGGACCAACCCCTTACTCTGATCTGTGATCAGGCGAGTCTCATAGACTCGCTGATCACCGAGCACGCCGCGCGCGCCCTGAAGGGGCCGCGCAGGCCGCTCGTGCACGGGACGACGTCAATGGACGTAGTCCCGGCAATTTAGATCCGCGCTGTTGCCGTCATTTGGCAATGGCCCGGATCTGAAGCAGTTAAATCTTTGAACATTCTCTTTTCCATGCCACAAGACTCCTTTCCACTACTATCTTACTATTATTATAGTGCTGTGTAAAGCAACAGACACAAATGGGGGTGGCTAATACTGCTCACACAAAGTACGTCAAATGTTTTCAATGATGCACACATACACACAGTCTGCTGCTCAAAAACACTACAGTACCTGCAAAAAACGCATTGTTTGTGTTGTATGTCTCAGTTATTGATTACATGCTATCAGTTATACAACATCTCACAGTGGAAATATTTTCTTCTATCTTTTCATGTGACAACACTGAAGAAATGACACTTTGCTACAATGTAAAGTAATGAGTGTACAGCTTGTATAACAGTGTAAATTTGCTGTCCCCTCAACAGTGGCATCACTAGGGTTGGTGTCACCTGGTGCGATAAAACATGGTGTCACCTCCCCTCCTGCCTAGGCTGCCCAGCACCCTGCAGGCAGCACACGATCACGGGGCGCACCCAAAACCAGCCCCTGTAAATGATAGTATAGGGTGGTATAGTGACAGGTTAGGGTAGTATAGAATAGTATAGTGGCAGGTTCGGGTGGCACAGGGCAGGTTAGGGTATTATAGAAATTTAGAAGAAGCGACCTGTCGCAATATGATGTATCAATCAAAATTACATAAATCACATGGTATAAGTACAGACTCGAAAAAACATTGGTTTTATGTTAATTTTGATTGGAAATGTATTTCTGTTATGAACTGCATCAATGTATGTCCATTGAATTGTTTGCACAAAAGATTCTTTGATTATCAATACATACATTAATCTTTATGATTATTTCTGTATATATCATATTATATATATATATAATATATATATCTATATATTTATGATTTTATCAGTTTATGCTTAATAATCGTGGACTACCCCTAGGGGTTAATGACATCAAATTAAATCCAAATCAATCTTATTAATTCACATGCAATTTCCTTATCCTCAATGACATGCTTCATTTAAAGTCCCACTTTTCTTCTCCTAATTGTTCATAGGGTATTATAGAGTGGTATAGTGGCAGGTTGGGGTGGTATGGGGTAGGTTGGATTGGTATATTGGCAGTTTGGGGTGGCACAGGGCAGTTTGGGAGTGGTACAGGGCAGGTTGGGGTGGTACAAGGCAGGTTGAGGGTGGTACAGGGCAGTTTGGGGTGGTACAGGGCAGGTTGGGAGTGGTACAGGGCAGGTTGGGGTGGTACAAGGCAGGTTGAGGGTGGTACAGGGCAGGTTGGGGGTGGTACAGGGCAGGTTGGGGGTGGTACAGAGGAGGTGGGGGTGGCACAGGGCAGGTTGGGGTGACACAGGACAGGTTAGGGTATTATAGAGTGGTATAGTGGCAGGTTGGGGTGGTATGGGGTAGGTTGGATTGGTATATTGGCAGTTTGGGGTGGCACAGGGCAGGTTGGGGTGGTACAGGGCAGGTTGCGAGTGGTACAGGGCAGGTTTGGGGTGGTCCAGGGCAGGTTTGGGTGGTCCAGGGCAGGTTGGGGGTGGTCTCGGGCAGGTTGGGGGTGGTACAGGGCAGGTTGGGGGTGGTACAGGGCAGGTTAGGGTGGCACATGGCAGGTTGGGGGTGGTACAGGGCAGTTTGGGGTGGTACAGGGCAGGTTGGGGTTGGTACAGGGCAGCATGGCCGGTGGTACAAGTTTAGTTTGGGGTGGTATAGGGCAGGTTGGGGTTGTTACAGGGCAGTTTGGGGTGGTACAGGGCAGGTTAGGGTTGGTACAGGGCAGTTTGGGGTGGCACAGGGCAGTTTGGGGTGGCACAGGGCAGGTTGGGGATGGCACAGGGCTGTTTGGGGTGGTACAGGGCAGGTTGGGGTTGTTACAGGGCAGTTTGGGGTGGCACAGGGCAGGTTGGGGTGGCACAGGGCAGTTTGGGGGTGGTACAGGGCAGGTTGGGGTTGGTACAGGGCAGGTTGGGGGTGGTACAGGGCAGTTTGGGGTGGTACAGGGCAGGTTGGGGTGGCACAGGGCAGGTTGGGGATAGCACAGGGCAGGTTGGGGGTGGTACAAGGCAGGTAGGGTTGTGTGACAGTGTGCTGTGCAGTAGCTTATACCATACCTCATGCTTGCAGATGAAGACCCGGGCGAGTGGGCGGGGCTTTGTCCTCGGCTCTATCTCCTTCAGCTGTGGGATCAGCGTGAAGGGGTCTGTGGGAGGAGTGGAGGAGGCGGCCACACCCCCAGCTCCGCCCACCTAACCCGGCTGCCACAGGAGGTATTGAAGGAGATCCCTGAGTGACAGTTGGGGAGTGTTATAGCAGCCTCCTCCACACGGCTGAATCCCCTGCTCGTGCCACTCCGCTGCAAGCTATAGCATTTAGCGGCGGCCCTGGTGTCACCCGGTGTGGGCCGCACCCCCATAGCAACGCCACTGCCCCTCAAAATAACTCAACACACAGCCATTAATGCCTAAACCGCTGGAAACAAAAGTGAGTACACCCCTAAGTGAAAATGTCCAAATTGGGCCCAAATATCAATATTTTGTGTGGCCACCATTATTTTCCAGCACCGCCTTAACCCTCTTGGGCATGGAGTTCACCAGAGCTTCACAGGTTGCCACTGGAGTCCTCTTCCACTCCTCCATGACGACATCACAGAGCTGGTGGATGTTAGAGACTTTGCACTCCTCCACCTTCCGTTTGAGGATGCCCCACAGATGCTCAATAGGGTTTAGGTCTGGAGACATGCTTGACCAGTCCATCACCTTTACCCTCAGCTTCTTTAGCAGGGCAGTGGTTGTCTTGGAGGTGTGTTTGGGGTAGTTATCGTGTTGGAATACTGCCCTGCGGCCCAGTCTCTGAAGAGAGGGGATCTTGCTCTGCTTCAGTATGTCACAGTACATGTTGGCATTCATGGTTCCCTCAATGAACTGTAGCTCCCCAGTGCCGGCAGTACTCATGCAGCCCCAGACCATGACACTCCCATCACCATGCTTGACTGTAGGCAAGACACACTTGTCTTTGTCCTCCTCACCTGGTTGCCGCCACACACGCTTGACACCATCTGAACCAAATAGGTTTATCTTGGTCTCATCAGACCACAGGATATGGTTCCAGTAATCCATGTCCTTAGTCTGCTTGTCTTCAGCAAACTGTTTGTGGGCTTTCTTGTGCATCATCTTTAGAAGAGGCTTCCTTCTGGGACGACAACCATGCAGACCAATTTGATGTAATGTGTGGCGTATGGTCTGAGCACTGACAGGCTGACCCCCCCCCCCCCCCCCTCCAACCTCTGCAGCAATGCTGGCAGCACTCATACGTCTATTTCCCAAAGACAACCTCTGGATATGACGCTGAGCACATGCACTCAACTTCTTTGGCTGACCATGGTGAGGCCTGTTCTGAGTGAAACCTGTCCTGTTAAACCCGCTGTATGGTCTTGGCCACCGTGCTGCAGCTCAGTTTCAGGGTCTTGGCAATCTTCTTATAGCCTAGGCCATCTTTATGTAGAGCAACAATTCTTTTTTTTTCAGATCCTCAGAGAGTTCTTTGCCATGAGGTGCCATATTGAACTTCCAGTGACCAGTATGAGAGAGTGAGAGCGATAACACCAAACTTAACACACCTGCTCCCCATTCACACCTGAGACCTTGTAACACTAAGGAGTCACATGACACCGGGGAGGGAAAATGGCTAATTGGACCCAATTTGGACATTTTCACTTAGGGGTGTACTCACTTATGTTGCCAGCGGTTTAGACATTAATGGCTGTGTGTTGAGTTATTTTGAGGGGACAGCAAATTTACACTGTTATACAAGCTGTACACTCACTACTTTACATTGTAGCAAAGTGTCATTTCTTCAGTGTTGTCATATGAAAAGATAGAAGAAAATATTTACAAAAATGTGAGGGGTGTACTCACTTTTGTGAGATACTGTAAACGGAAAATAAATATATAAATATTATTTGTTTACTAAGTTGTTGTCTGACAAATATCATTAGTATTCAGCATTTTTCCAATCTGTTAACATAAAATTGATTTGCTTTTGAATGTTCCTTTTCTGACTACCATGACACAGTGGCAAAAAAAAAATTCTTTGGCTGTGTGATTCGATTAACACAACCGAATCGGCAATGTTAATTTAACGGCCATCACTTCTATTCCAATTGATCTAGACCCAAAGTTTTTCAGTTTTGATAGAAAATGATTGATCCTTTTGCATTGAACGGCAGCACATGAGATACTTTGGTCACAAATTAGATTGTATTTCGATCAATTGGGAGGGAGGGGACACAGGGAAGAAAAGAGAGTGCTGCTCACCCCTAATGATTGAAACAAAAAAGAAAAACAGATTCCCCAATTGGGGTTTTTAGGCAGCAAAAAAAGAGAGGGTAGAAGGCCAATACGTAAAAATATATCTTTATTATACAAAAAGTGACTTCAACACACTGGTTAAAAAGAATGAGCTCCAATAAGGGTGTTTACCAATACATGACACTCAACACATACACTGTATATATATGTTCATGACAACATGACATGTGCGTTGACGTATGGTCCACAAATTTTGCCATACGTCAACGCACATGTCATGTTGTCATGAACATATATATACAGTGTATGTGTTGAGTGTCATGTATTGGTAAACACCCTTATTGGAGCTCATTCTTTTTAACCAGTGTGTTGAAGTCACTTTTTGTATAATAAAGATATATTTTTACGTATTGGCCTTCTACCCTCTCTTTTTTTGCTGCCTAAAAACCCCAATTGGGGAATCTGTTTTTCTTTTTTGTATTTCGATCAATTAATCAGATTATGAGATTGTATGGTCGAAACAGAGATGCAATAGAAAATTTACGATTGTATCATCCAACTATTGATCAGAATCCACTTACTCCTGTTGTATGTCTGCACTCTCTGACCATCTCCTGTACTATGTCTGCAGTCTCTGACCATCTCCTGTTGTATGTCTGCAGTCTCTGACCATCTCCTGTTGTATGTCTGCAGTCTCTGACCATCTCCTGTACCACGTCTACAGTCTCTGACCATCTCCTGTTGTATGTCTGCAGTCTCTGACCATCTCCTGTACCACGTCTGCAGTCTCTGACCATCTCCTGTTGTATGTCTGCAGTCTCTGACCATCTCCTGTACCACGTCTGTAGTCTCTGACCGTCTCCCGTACCACGTCTGCAGTCTCTGACCATCTCCCGTACCATGTCTGCAGTCTCTGACCATCTCCCGTACCACGTCTGCAGTCTCTGACCATCTCCTGTACTATGTCTGCAGTCTCTGACCATCTCCTGTTGTATGTCTGCAGTCTCTGACCATCTCCTGTACTATGTCTGCAGTCTCTGACCATCTCCTGTACTATGTCTGCAGTCTCTGACCATCTCCTGTTGTATGTCTGCAGTCTCTGACCATCTCCTGTTGTATGTCTGCAGTCTCTGACCATCTCCTGTACCATGTCTGCAGTCTCTGACCATCTCCTGTATCATATCTGCTAGAGGTGCACCGCATGGAAATTTTGTTAATACTATCAGCAATGTGTTATATAAAAATGTATACGTTTTATTTAAAATATAAAAATACATTTTTATATAAAAATATGTTTTAAAAACAGTCATTTTCAGTATCAGTTTCGGGCCAAGTGTATTTTTGATTTTCGGTATCGGTTTCGGCACCAAAAAACTCATTCGGTGCACCCCTACTTTATAATACAGGCAAGCCTATAATAAGACTTACCTGTAGCTACACTGGATATCTCCTAAACCTGCACGGTTTAGGAGATATCCCCTGTATTTGCATGTGCCGACGTCATCGGCAAACGCGCACTTAAGCAAACTGAAGCAACGGCACGTACTGTGCCGTTACCACGGCTGTGGCGTCATCGCGGCTCCGGCCAATCACAGCGCCGTGATACCCGGAAGTATCCCCCCCCCCGGAGGGATGTCGGCCGCCTAAGCGGTGAACGAAGACCGAAGTAATTCATAATGAGCTAGTATGCAATGTATACTAGCTCATTATGCCTTTGCTTTTCAGGGTTTTCTTTTTTTAATTTTTTAAAAGGGTTTACAACCACTTTAAAGTTCATGTGCGTGTAAAGGAAGGTGTCCCAATACTTTTGGTAATATAGTGTGTGTGTGTATATATATATATATATATATATATATATATATATATATATATATATATATATATATATATAAATAAATGAATATTAATACACCAAAATTGACTGACTAAACAAAAACAATTTTTCTTAGTTTGGAACATAATAAAACATATAAAACACACACTACATATTTAACAAGGCTCATATGCACCTCTGATAAGTCATAAGAACTTACTGTTAACCTCCTTAGCAAAAAGGAATAAACCCAATCCACCTGCATCCTCCTGATCTCTCTCCCACCTAAGCACATGTGTCAGCGATACTAACGAGGCCTGTGTGATGTGAATGTGGATGGAGCAGTAACTATGTTATTCCACACCATGCCAGAGGGGATTATTAAGCAGGCTGCTATCTCAACACCGAGACTTTCTTGAAACAAAGCCGGGTTGTCATGGCGACCTGTACTGCGGAATTTGAAATGAAGGGGAAAAAAATATGAATTTATCTGTTTGTAGTTGTAAAGTCCTTTAATTAGTTCTAGATACTCATTATACACTAAATAATGATTGCGAGCAATATGTCGTCTCATACGCACACTCCCAGCACTAATCGTATGTGTCTTGCCAATCAGACGTATGTAATTAATACTTATCAGCGCCGCTCTGAAATGTTTTGTCTTTTCACACGTCAGCGGTTTTATGCTAATCACAGATCAGATAATAAAGGAGAGTTATGTGTTAGCCGTAATTCCTCCGTTTACCTATCATACCTCCTGAGATAATATCAAAGACAGAAGAGCAATAAGCCTGCAATGATATAGTGAATACTCCATATATATATATATATATATATATATATATATATATATATATATATATACTAATATAGTACACACAGCATGGCTAAGTTATGTTCCATTGAACAGCATTGAGGCCTATGGGTGTTTTTATTTAAAGCCTGACTCCAGGTCTGCTTTCATTTTGAATAGTTTGTTCGGGCCAAGCTGGCCCAAACTATTTCAGTCCTTTGCTAAGAAATGTGGCTGCTGTCAGAGCTGTATAGTACAAGCTATATACAGTATACAAAGTTGTGTTTTGGCGGTGCTACGGAGTCTTCCAGTCTGCCGCTGAAACAACATTGACTCAGACTGAGAGCTTCTCAGCCATTCACATTTTTATCATATTTTATCAATAAATACAAGGCTTCCTCTGAGGTAGAGATCATGATGACATCATCCACGCAACTCTTAAAAGACCCCATACACACAATTTTCTGCAGATTTTTGTCTTCAGATTTACCAAAACCATATAATATGAGGTCAAACCTTAAAGGGGTTGTAAACCTACGTGTTTTTTCACCTTAATGCATCCTATGCATTAAGGTGAAAAAACACCTGGCAGCTACCGCCCCCCAGCTCCCCCATTTTACTTACCTGGGCCCTGGAACTTGACCCGGCAGGGGGGGGCACTGAGTGTTTCAATTTGTATGCAATCAGGCAGGCCCTTGCACTACATGCTTTTGATAAATTTGAAGACAAAAATCTGCAGAAAATCTAATAGTGTGTATGGGGTCTACTCTCTCTGACCATTATAACTGGGGCAGATTGGAGATCCAAAATAGCTGTTCCAAAGAAAACACAGCGTGCAGTAATAACTCTCAAAAGCCAGCCATACGTAGATTAATGGAAACTCGTCCAGTTCAGCAGGAACCAGCCGAATTTTGATGCATCTATGGGCAGGCTGGATGTACAGAAGTCGATCTCTTGATTGACTTCTGTACAGCCAGCCTGTTGTTTTTTTTTCAATCAGGGCCGGCAGCTATAGCTGGCAACAATGATCATTGTATCCTGACAGCAAGGAATTTACCCGCTGTCAGAACACAATAGCTCCACAGGCATTCCCCCATCAAGGAGTGTGTTAATGGGAAAGTCAAATCACTTTTTTTCATTCAACCCGAAAGTTGAACAAAAAAAGGCATTATCTAAGGCCTGTCTATCAATCCTTGCTCCTCAGGCAGGGTCACTGATGGGGGGGGGGGGGGGGGGAGTGCCAGCCCTCCTGTACTGGGCCTGGACTCTTTTAGGCTAGGTTCCCATCATTGCGAGCCATGCCCGTGTTTGCTCGGGCATGGCAGCCCATTTAGAATGGGCTGCTGTGCCCGCGTTTACCGCAGGAAAAAGGTGCATGCACCTTTTCAAAGATGTGTTTGCAGGGAAGCCGCATGGTCTTTTTTTGACCATTTTTGACCATGTGATTTCCCTGCAGCTCCCGCACCCACAAACGCACTGCAGGGTGAGATGCGTGGGGGCGCCATTCAGAATGAATGGCAGGCCAGCAAGTCTTGTAAGAGCAGCGTGATTTGGCTGCGTGTACGGGAAACAGGTGCGATTCCTGCACCCGCATCCAGCCCACTGACTGCGGGCAAGTATGAACCTAGCCTTAGTCCAGCCCAAAGGCCCAGGGGCAGAGAGGTGACATTTCATTTTCCATGGGGGGCAGGCATAGTATTACAACAGGCAGAAATTCCCAGCACTTATAGTAAAGTTCCCTGGGCCCCATTAGTTCAGCAGGAGGTCAAAAACCTGCTTTCAGGTGTAGGCAGACTAATATTAAAGCAGAACTGAACCCATCAATTTAACGGTTTAAAAAAAGTTACATTCCCAGCATACCGGGAATACTAACTGTCACATTTGCTTGTGCTAGCAACCAAACTGGCAAACCATCAAATGGCTGGTGTCAACTGATCACATATGTAGCACCCTGATGTTTAGGCAGGGTTGCTATTCAATTTATTTGCCAAGTGATAGTTGCCCTGGCCAATTGGTAGGAGATCACTAGGATTTTGCACTAATTCTGGAATTGCTGCACTTCTCTCTTCTGTCGCTGGGTGGCCGGGTACCTGTTGACATTAGATAAGACAAGGGCATTGCAAGGACAGATTAGGAATGAATGGGGTGTCTCAGCCAATGGGCTGGGATTTTCTTGGGCCCCTTGGCCTGCTTGGAGAACCTATTTATTTGGGTGGAGTCAGGTGATCCGGATTCTATGCCACCTGGATGGCTGTCTGGGTGGACCTGTGTTGTATTGCCCCAGGCTGCTAGGCCAGAAACCTAAGGCCTATCTCAGGGACATCTGGCTGCTAGGCTGTCTGAGGGCCTATCCAGAAGCCAGAAAGCAGCGTAGGGTTGGGACTGCGGGCTTGTAGTCCAACCAGAAGTAACGGTTCTGCTGGCCGGGGAACCAGTCGTGGTCGGAGATAGAGGGGAGGCTGTCACCACAAAGGGACCATCCACCTTACTACAGGAGACCATTGTGAGTAAGCTGAGGCCAGTACCAGAGCAAACTTCTCGCCAGCCGGGGATAGTGAAGAAGTGGGAAAGCGTCAGCAAGTGCCAAGTCAGGGACCCAGAGGGACAGCAGAGGTCACGCTTGTGGAGTGACAAGCTAGGGACCTAACGTGCCAGCAGGGGTGAAGCTTGAAGAGTATCTGTGAGTGTCAAGCCAGGGACCCAGCAGTGAAGAGGGGGTGACACTTGAGGAAGATACCGAGTGTTACAGTGAAAGAGCTCATGGGATCCAGTGGCTAGTGGATCTGAAGTCTAGTGAGAGAGACTGGGAGCTCATTATTGAGTGAAGCCCCACAGTGAGTGAGTGTGGGGTAAAGAGAACTGTTTGTGTTGCAGATAGTTGAATACCTTTACCGTTAGTAACAGCTACAGGATTGTTGACATAGGAGACAGCGGTCCTAAAAGTGGTTTCCGGCTAGAGGTCTTCACCTGTAGAGCTGTCTACCTATAGAAGTCTCGGAGTCTGCCAATTAACATTGCATCTATCTAAGGGTGACTTGGCCCTAACCCTCTCTCCCACAGTTCTGTTTAAGAGACAATAAATTTCTTTGCATTCAAAAAGTGTCTGGCGCCCACCTGTTCATCTTGCATTACACACACCATGCTTTGTAACCCACTCTACACTGAAGGATGCCAGCTCTGCCTAACTCTGGAGGTCACCATTGGGCCTTAAGAGACTCGGGACTTTGCTACACACATGTGCAGCATCATGACAGTTGAAGATCAAACAGAAGCCAAGATGGCAGCTTCCTTGGCTGAAAGGGATAGCAGGGTTAAAGTGACTTGGCTTTGTATGACACATATTCCTGACACATGCACTCTATATGTAGGTTCATGTTTTAAGCCCCTCCCACTGTTAGCACAATTTTGCCGCACCCACAATCTACCAAGGCAAGCGTCATGTGCTGCCTCATTTTTGTTATCTGGATGTTCAAGGGGGCCATGTCAGGTAGATTGTACAGGACCCTATGACTTTTAATGGTGGCCCTGTCCCCAGGTACAGGCTTACCCTCCATTTCACAGGAATAAAGAGAGTCAGTCAATCCTTTAAAGCTGGCCATACACTTGCAGATTTTTTAATGAATATGTTGTGCAAAAATACATACGAAAATATGTACAACAATTCTCAGTACATTTGGTGACTTGACTAATGTCGTTCAAAAAGTACTTCCAAATTTTCTTTGCTGTTCACATTTAATTTTGTAATGAATGGACTGAACGAAAACCACATACGCTGTTAGAAATTTGTTCATTTAAGAAGTGAACAAGAATAAAAAATTTTGATTGTAAAAGACAGCTTATCTGTTCTTTACTGTGTGGGAACTTGCATAATAACAGTCAACAGGCAAACAATATTCCATCTTCCAAGGCTGGCCAAGTCCACATCTCTTGCCAACCAACAGGGCTCCTCCTTGTTAGCAACTTTAAGTTTTCATGGTGGTGCCCACACGGGAGAGATGCATTCCCCACAGGGGAAGCCACATAACTGATACATTACATCTTCACAGCTCAAGCCCCGAGTCTCAGACAAAACCTCAGACCAGACACCTCCTCTCTCCCCAACCACACATAACAACCACAAACCAAAAGGTCAACACCCAGGTGTGCAATGCACATAAATTCTCCTTTGTTCCATACCCATGAGGGTACATAAGGATCTAAAACACAAACAAATGTTAACGCATTTCCATCCATACGGACTTTAGTCGTTGATTACGACTTAGGCTCGTAAGGGCCGCAACACGTCAGAATTTGTTTGTGCATTGGATCCTTTTGTATCTTTACGAGTATGTGTCAGGTAAGAAACCAGAGAAAACTTGCCCAAAGACCTGGCATGTTAGCCAACACCCAATATGGCCGCAGCCGTACACGCACACGTAATGGGAACGGACGGGCGAATGAATGCCAGAATCACACCTCCTGCACTAGATTATGGCAACCTCTGGAATTTAAAAGAATGCCTGATGCTGACTGATCTTCAGCTTCTCATTCTCTGTTCCTGTGCTTGCTTATGCTTCTGATCACCTGTTACCGACCCGGCTTGCCCTTGGATGCCTCTTGTCTCTCTCCCAGCCCTGACCTTGGATTGCCCACGGATCCGCTCTTGTCTCCTGTCCTGTGTATGGCCTCGGCTTGCCCGACCACGTCTCTGATCTCCTGTTTGCTGACCACTGGCTTACTGACCTTTGCATCTGTCCCTGACTATGCCTCCTGCTTTGCCCTGTCTGCTGTGATCCGCCCTGGTGCCTACCTGCTGTACCCAGCCTGCAATCTCTGCTTATCTTTGTGTTCTCTGTTAACACTTTCAGGGACACCAAGCACTCAGCCGCAAGGAGAGCCCTTTTGGCATTTCAGCTTCAGGAGGACCAGGTACATGACAGTATGGAATAAAGAAGATTTTATGTGCATTGCACACCTGGGTGCCGACCTATTGATTTGTGAATGTTGGATTGACAGCTTGTCCGACTGTGGTCTTGGTACAGAAGGCGTTTGCTACCTTCTACATCGAATATAGGGGTTGCAGCACTATATTTTCATGTTATGGACTTCACCCCACTGTATACCTGTCCCTGACTCTACCCCAACGTTACACCCATTCCTCCCCACCTAGGTGGGGGCCCTGCCCAGCACTAGCAGGCCTTATATATGGAGGAGGGGGGGGGGGTAAGAATGGGATTACTCGAGCTCAGTGCAGATAAGTGCACTTTGTCTTAAAGCACTCTACTCCTTTAGATGCAATTTTTTAACTTCTCCTGTAAATGAAACTTGGCTGGTGGGGTGGAAGTCTAGCCAATAAGCAGGCTTTGCATTTTGATGCATGCTCTGCTTATTTTACTGGGCAAGTGAAAGTCTTTCAAAGCTCTATTGGCAGCAGAAAACGTTTATAGGCAGATCTTCCACACTTGAAAGGGTTCAATTTTTAGCCTTGTATAGCTTGCCTGAGATGCAGTGTACTGCTTACACTCACAGTGTAAATTTCATTCACCGATCAATAGTTGACGTGTTTCACCTTTCATCTGCCATGATTTAATAAATGTGACTCCCACCAGGGCTGCTATTTGCTTAGAGATTACCTATCTAATTTCATAATCACTCCAAGATGGAGCTTGGCAACCATATATTGGCAGAACATGGAGCGTACGTGAAAACTTTCTTAACACTGTCACAGCTCAGACTCCTAAGGCCAGATTTCTCAACCTTTTTAATACGGAGGGACCCATGAAATAACATTCAGCTCACAAGGAACCTTTGCTAAGAATTAATATATCTAGAGCTCCTCGCACATTACCATGAAAAGTAGGTTGAGAATAAGGAATGTGGTGTGGTTTGTATATCTGACACCCAGGACTGCTCTGTACAACGAAATATTTTTTAGTAAGAATAATAAAATGAAGCAAATAGTAATGGCCAGAAAAGAAATACAGAGAGTAAAAATTGTAGGATTCTCTCACAGAGGAATTAAGGAAAAAAGGTGCACTAAAATAGCCACATCCAAAATATTCTGGAGACAAAAAAAAAGGTAGTACTAAGTATTACCAAAAGGGTGCACTTTATAGGCTAGGAAAACAATGGAGAGGAAGAATAGTATAAATAATCAAGTTTATTAGCATTTACATAACACAGAATGATCAAAAGAGATAAAAAACGTAGCATATATGCATCTGTGTTTATGTGCAGTGAGCCCTTGTACGTCTACGCGTTTCGCAGTTAGGCTTCTTCAGGACACGGCCAAGGTTCAAACACGAAACAGATAAGAGAACATATTTCTCTATCTTAGTTTGGATTAATAAACTTGATTATTCATACTATTCTTCCTCTCCATTGTTTTCTTAGCCTATAAAGTCCGCCCTTTTGGTAATACTTAGTACTACCTTTTTTTTGTCTCTCTCACAGAGGAGAAATGCTTGTGTACAAAGGTTAGTAAAGAAGTGCTCTCTTATATTGGTGGTCAGTAGAAAAGGACCTCCTTAAATTGCTGGTTAGTGGGAGAAGGACCCCCTTCTAATGGTTGTCAGAAGAAGAAAGTCCCCCCTTCCACTGGTGATCAATGGGAGAAGCCTCCCTTCCATTGGTGATTGGTAGGAAAAGGCCCCTCTTCCATTGGTGGTCAGAGGGAGAAGGTCAACCTTCCATTGGTGGTCAGAAGGAGAAGCTTCCCCCCTTCCACTGCTGGTCAGAGGGAGAAGGGTTCCCTTTCATTGGTGGTCAGAAGGAGAAGCATCCCCCCTTCCACTGCTGGTCAGAGGGAGAAGGGTCCCCTTCCATTGGTGGTCAGTGGGAAAAAGACCCCCTTCTATTGGTGGTCAGTTGGAGAAGGACCACTTTTGTTTCTAATTGTCGTCCAGGGTGGTAATTGGGGAGTGATGCCCCCTTACACTGATAGACACAGGGGCCATTAAATCGGTATTTACTGGGAAAAATGTAACTTACATTAGTGGTCAGTGGGAAGAAGGCTTCTTACACTTGTGGTCAGCAGAAAGAAGAACCCCATTACACTGGTGGTCAGTGGAAAGAATGTTCCTTACATTGGTGGTCAGTGAGAATAATGCTCCTTTAATTTGTGGTCAGTGAGAAGCAGAAATTTCTCAAGGAACTTGTAAAAACCTCTGGAGGCAGGTACCTCAAGCATAAAGGCAGTGCACTGTTATTACAAAGACAGGCCACTAGCACTTTTAGGCCCTTATGCACACTGGACGTTTTTGGGCATTTATTTTTACAGCAGCTGTTTTTGGCCTCAGATGTTTTTTTCTACAGTCAATAAACTCCTCATCATGTTATCCTATGTGACCATGCAGACATAGGGTGTTATCAGCAATTTTTGGCTGGGACATTTTTTGGCTTTAAAAAACAAAACAAAACTAGTGGGTTCTGAGAGGAGTTTTTCAGCTGTAAAAATGCTCTAACGTCAAAAAACGCTGATAAACGCAGATAAACGCTCAAAAACGTGGCTCACCAGCGTTTTTTGACATTTTTGATCCATTGAAAAAAAATTAAAAATTTCTCAAAAAAACCCTAAAAAACAAAAAAAAAAAAACGCTTATATATGCTAAAAAACGCTATTGCAAAAATGTTGAAAAATTCACTCAATGCTACTGGCATTTTTATAACGTTATTTTAATGTCCAATGGGCATGAGGCCTCAAAAGGCCAGTAATGGCAGCCTTCATATTTCTCTCAGTAAACATTTTGTTTGCTAAAACGCTGTGTATTATAAACAATTCCCACTTGTTTTTAACATAAATTCCTGTTTTCAGCTTTGTTTTCCAGCTTTGTTTTATTTCAATGCTGCTGATCTCCTGCATTCTGCTTGTAGCCACTTGCTGCCTACATCCACTCCAATGAAGGCTCTATGGCATTTCTCATGGAGGTCTATCTGATGATGATAACAGTGAACCATACCTGTGTTTTGTGTAGAAACAGCTACTCATAGTCAGCATCAGAGGCCTGTTTGACAGCGTGACAACACAGGAGCACAACTGGGAGATAGGGAGAGAGTGTTGTCACCCTATAACAGGAAGTGCCTGACCAAGGTATGCAGAATACCATTTGTAAACGCACAACACATCGAATCTTGAAACGGATGGGCTACAGCAGCAGAAGACCACACCGGGTGCCACTCCTGTCATCTAAGAACAGGAAACTGAGGCTACAAATCGCACAGGATCACCAAAATTGTACGATAGAAGAAAAACGTTGCCTGGTCTGAAGAGTCTTGATTTCAGCTGCAACATTCAGATGGTAGGGTCAGAATTTGGCGTAAACAACATGAAAGCATGGATCCATCCCGCCAATTAAAGGTGACGTACAGGTACGCCCATTTGCCCACCGCTGCCATTGTGCCGACGTATATCGGCGTGCAGCGGTTGGCAGGTGGTTAACCACTTGCCGATCAGCCACAGTACATATACTGCGGCAGGTCGGCTCTATTGCGCAAAAATGACGTACCTTTATGCCGCTTCATGCAATAGATACCTTAGGGGATTCGATGTCCAGCGGCTATCGCTTCACAGAGAGGCAGGATCCTGTGCAGTAGGAACCGGCTGAAATAGCCGAAGCGAAATACAGAAGAAATCAGCTGTACACGGCGCCTGTAAGGGGGCCCCTTGCGGGCTCGCTTCGCTCGCCACGCTTCGCTCGCCACGCTTCGGGCACGGCCTCGCTGTGCTCGGCACTTTTTTATTCCCCCTCTAGGTCCACTTGGATGGAGGGGCTTCAGCCTGGACCTAGGGCGCAGGCGCCGTGTACAGCTGATTGAAGATTTTCATCTTCGGCTGTTTTCGGCGGCTCCTGGTCATTCGTACTGCGCAGGCGCAGCGCTTGCGCAGTACAGGGGGGAACTTATCAGTCGAGGGAACTTTCTCGGCAAGACACCGGCATTGTAACTGTGGGTGCCCGGCTGTGGCTTCAAAGCCGGGGGCGCACTGCGCATGCCGTGCCGCGTGCCGTGACTGGTCGGGCAATCATCTGGGACCTGTGACGTGCTCCAGATGATTGCCGAGAGGGAGGGGGGAGAGGAGATCTCCCTTCCGGTGCCGCGGTGTGCCGGGAGGAAGTGGGAGCTGGGACCCTCTGAAAATAGGGTCCCGGCTCCCCCCCCCAAAAAAATGACATGCCAAATGTGGCATGTCAGGGGGTCACCTCCCTTAAAGCGGAAGTTCCATTTTTGGGTGGAACTCCACTTTAAGGAAACCCTAATTGTATGATATGCAAATGACCACTAGAGGGAGCACTTGTAGATCTATATATGTGAAACATAATAATTAAAATATGTAACAGCGTCCACTATAGATCTAAGTCACATCTAAAAATGACTTACAGGTTAGAATGATAACTCAATGCATGTTCTTAGTGTAAATATACCACAGTTTCCTTTTAATAAAACAGATGTGTGTTTGGCCATTTGTCTTAGAAGAGTCATGAAAGAATAACGCGTTAATAAATCTTTCAGTCGACAGATCGGCTAAACATCTCTTCCCCCCCAACATTAGAGGAGGCTTCTTTACTCATTTGTGTGCCTGATTGACACCGCGAGGCTGCGGATCAGACAGTGCTCCTGTTATGTAGGCAATTGCCTTTTGCATTTGAAGATATAAAGATTGGAAGCCAGGCATCTGGATGACAGAGAGAAAATTATCTTCCTTGATATGGAGCCTGGAGGAACATGAACATTCTGCCTTGATCCTGCAGCTTGTGGTGTATTGTGGTGGAAGGCGGCTGCAGGCCGGTTCAGAAAAAAAGATTCCAACATGTTTTTTTAGGCCTTTTCTTAAGGAAGAAAGTGGAGATGTCTGTATTAGGGGAGCCAATGGCAGCACGCACATGAAACGTAAAAGTGACGCACAAAGTGTTTTTAATCTGTGGCGCAACGTTGTGATCTCACTTCATATGTGACAGATTGATGCCAGACGCTCACATACCCCCTGCCGCTCCTTTACAGCTGTCATGCCGGGGCTGCAAGTCCTTTTATAACTGCATGCAGGTTGGCCTTCTGCTATATAAACCGTCTACATCTTGACTATTTCTGGAGTTTATTATGACTGTAGTTATCTGAGATTAAGTTCTGATGCTGGAGAAAGTTATTTTCCAATGAAACCCTCATTTCCTGTAATCTGTTCCACTGATGGAGTTATATGGACGCCTCTCCCAAACCAGAACTGGGTGAT